>JAQQAE010021391.1:0-10470 GCA_029823295.1 Pseudamia nigra | reverse complement strand
CAGGGGTAGACAGGTCTTCTTTCGTTGAGCGAATTTTTTTTTTTTGTTAAGCGATTCAAATTTTTTGCCCCCCCCCCCGTCGGTATCCGAATTTTTCGTTGTCAGAGGTGCTCGTTATCCAGGGTACCACTGTATTTGGTGGAGCAATGTTAAGCAATGATGAACCCAGTAAAAAAATAAATAAATAAATAAAAGGGTGTTTACACAACATGTGTGCTTATTGTGGATATGTAGGGATGATCTGATACAAAGTTCATTCTCAGCAAAAGGAAAATATTAGAATGTTGGAAGAACTTAACTTTTTCCAGCCATTTGACTGGATCATCCATTCTGCAGCTTTGATTATTATTCTTTTTTTAATTATCTTTAAATTGCCAAGTTATTGACTCATAGAACAAAATAATGGGTCAAGCTTAAGGTTAATTCTGGCAGCAAACATTGTGGTGGCATGCTTACCGTTTCCATTAGACACAGGCTCTGTCGTCTCCCAGTTCATGGATTTCTGAACAGCCTTCTTCCACCGTGCATATCGAAACTCGCTCTCTGAAAATATAAACATGAGTTTTTAAAATCAAAGAACTACATCCACTTCAGTGTTTCAGCTGTGCACAAGAGGAGGTACTTCGGTACCTTCAGGGTTTATCTGAGGTTCAAACTTCTCTGACGTGACTTCACTCAGGTCCTCTGGATTCAGACTCCACACGCTCACCCCCTCTGCTGCTCCGGCCGCCATCGCTGCCCCCAGAGCAGTCGTCTCAGGCATGGACGGTTTTACTGAAATCAACAATGATCGTAACAATTACACAGGGCAGTCACATAGAAACACATGCTGTGTTGCACAGTTTTACAAGGATTCTTAAATTTCTACTTCACTGTCACAAGCAGCAACAGTTTAAACAGTCATGCTTATTTTAATACCTTTACACAGTGAACCATCATTTCAGTCCTTTACAATATGATTATAGAATATAAAATAGAAGACTGGGTAATTTATTTAAGGTGTTGGACTTTTCCCAATTTTAACTTCCAGGAGCTTCACACAGCAGGTGGCACGTTGGACTATTAAGTTTTCAAAAATGACGTTCCACTTGTCTACAGATGCCTTACACCGTATTAAATACAGCTTTATTTATATTTCTTTATTGTCATTAATTCTGATGTCAATCTTTCACCAGAAGTGACTGTTGGCCAGGACCAGCGCTGATTTGTTTGCTAGGAATCATTTTCTTCAGCAAATACAAGTGCCTGAATATTAAGACAATGAAACATTGACCCTCTGCACTATAATTGACTGATACTATATTGATCCCACAAAAAGAGGAAATGCACAATCTCAAAGCTACAGAAAACTAAACAGTAGGATCTATATGCAATAATAAACACACTGAAGGGGTTTCAAACACTGCTTGACCCTATAACATAAAACTGTACCTGAAGAAACCAAGGCATGTGGTTTTCCTTCTGTCGACTGGACTGGTTTGAAGACCTTTCGCTACCTATCCAGGAAGCTACCTATCAGAACTGAAGAAGCTTTCTGGACAGGTAGTGAAATGTCTTCAAACCAAATTTCCAGTCCAGTCGACACAAGGAAAACCACATGCCTTGGATACCATGACCTGGATGACTGAGAATCTTCACAGACATACCTGAAGAAACAAGTGTTCACTTCTCAAAATTGGATCTCAAATGAGATGAGAGAAAACATACTGTGTTTTTCCTCTGAACCATCTGATAAACATGTGTGAATATACTTGGAACAGGACCATGATGTAACAAAACCATTCTGACCAATTTCCCCTCTAATTTTTCATGTGTCTGGGCAGACGCACAAGCTCCTTGAGCACACTGACGACCACTGTGAGCAACATCAGATGTGCACGCTGTGGCGAAATGCGACATGGTATTCATTCTTTTCGCCATGATAAGGGGTTAGCATTTGCGTTCCTTACCTCTGCCGCACTGTTAGCTAGCCAACCTGCACGGCGCGTGTGGGCAGGACACATATGCAAGCACTGTCAATGATATGATTGGCTGCGTAGTGTAAGTGAACCGTATCGTATCATTGGCTGGACACCTGTCACTCACTGAGTTACATTGCAAAATGGTACAGAAAACAATGTTATTGGTCTAATTAATTAGATTAGATCTAATATTAGATATTAATTAACATGTTTCTAGTAAATAGTATTTTATGTGCTGCATAGATTTTCTTGTGCGCTGGGGATGTGCAAGCAGTGCGCGACTGCACAAGCGCGCAGCTTAGCGGGAACATTGATTCTGACCACCGCAGAATTTGCTTTTAATGACCATATGGATATCAATACACTGATCTCTCGTGTCAACACTGATTAGACATCAGTGTATTGACTGATGGGATTCTCACCAACAGGGATGCACAGTATGTCAGCCTGAAGCTGCATCAGCTGGCGGTTGGATGTCATTCCTCCGTCCACCTGGAGTTGAGTTAGAGGGATCCCGCTGTCCTGGTTCATAGCATCCAGTATCTGCAAACATATCACAACATTTGTACACATGGGAGTAACCCTTTATTTCAGGCAGCACTTCCTTTCTGTGGTGACTGAAAAAGCCTGACATCTAACCTCTCGTGTCTGGAAACAGACCGCTTCCAAAGCAGCAAATGCGAGATGGCTCTTATTGGTAAACTGGGTTAACCCACAGATGATCCTGTGACATACAAACAGATATCTGTTGAATGCATGAGAGGATAACAAGAGGCTAAAACATTGGTGCTGCTGTTCTTACCCTCTTGCACTGGGCTCCCAATAAGGTGCATAAAGACCCGAAAATGCAGGAACAAAGTAACAACCATAGGATGTACCAACTGATGCAGCCAACTTCTCTGCACAGGAATTGAAGAAATAAAGATGTCATGAAAGAAGTCTGTCCAAAGAACAATATAACAATACAGTTACACCATAAATCCATCAATACCAGAATATAACTCATATACATCGGCCAATCCTTATCAAATACATTTGCTTGATTACATTTGTCTTTCTGTTTTGAATCTTGTCTTCTGATGATTCACTTGTTGAGGCTCCATTAAGAGCTTTATCACTGTTACTTGACACTGCTCTGTTTGATCTCTTTTCCTGGCTGTGATTAGATGTAACATATGATCAGGATCAAAGACCAGTCATAACATCCATCCATTATCTTCCCCTTATCCTGGTCAGGGTCATGGGGGCAGAAGCCTGAACCGAGAAGCCCAGACTTCCCTCTCCACAGCTTCTCCAGGGGTCCAGACCAGCTGAAAGACATAGCCCCTCCAGGGTGTCCTGTGTCTGCCCCAGGGCCTCCTCTCTGTTGGAGCTAGTTTTACCAACTGGGGATTAGACCCCCTGGGCCCTCGCCTTCAGCTGCCACCCAAACCACACAGCACCGGACCTTTCCCACACTTCCTGCAGGTGGTGGGCCCACAGGAAGACATAGTCATAAGGGTCGTCTGAATCACTCTTAGTCCGTCCTATCACCTAGGACCTTGGGAGACCCTACCAGGAGAAAATTGCTGACAACATAGCTCCTAGGAGCCCTCAGGCACACAAACCCCTCCACCACAATAAGGTTTGTGCAAGATGTAATCTTGTTCGTCCTATTAACTTGCAGCATTTATAAGTATTGTCTTATGTATATGTCTGGGTTATAGTCTGGTATTGACAGATTGTGTATTGTATTGTATTGTTTTGTTATATTCTTTGTATGGACTACAGATGGAAATTAGCTTTTCGTTAAATCTGGTATGCACATCTTTTTATTCTTATGAATAATTTATATAAGCATACACTGTCCTTTAATAAACTTAAATTAAAAAAAGGAGGGGTATGTCATAATATATTTTTAAACACTGTATTTTGCTTCGTTTTGTCCCTCGTTGTGAGGGTTGTGTCAGGAAGGGCATCCGACGTAAAACTATGCCAGATCAAACATGCAAATCATTGGTATTTCGCTGTGGCGACCCCCGAGGGGAGCAGCCGAAAGGAGAAGAAAAAGAAGATTTTGCTTCGTTTTGATACAGAGGTAATTATTTTCAGATTTTTTTAATATAAAACTTAACACTAAATGCTTTTTGTTTCCTGACAAAGAATTTCTTATGGCGCACAGCCTACAATAGCCACCAAGGGGCAGCAGCTCACAGTAGAAAAGAATTCATAGATAATAACAAAAAATGTACCAAGTTCCTCAGATGATCCAATGATGCCAAGATTGTCCTGCAGCCAACGAACCACAGCTCCAGCAATGGCCACAGAGCCCTGTTTCAAACACACATGAGGAATAAGGTGTAAAGGAAAAGAGTGACTGTTCAGTACAGATTTTTTATTTCCCATCCCGAGCCAGCGTTAAAATATAAACTTTGACCATGTGGGGGACAGAATTGTAAGATTATTCCACTATGGCTGCACTAATTATATATATATATTTTTTTTTTTTTTTCACAGTGGACTTGTTATCCAGATAGTGAACAAAAAATGGCAAAGGGGTTAAATCACAGACAGTTCTGTTCACTATTAGACAGTGCATATTCGGCTCTTCTGCTGCATAACAAAGTCCGGTGTCTGTGCAGAGGAGAGGGGCAGAAATTTGTGCTGCTTGTCTGGAACATGTGAAAACCTTCCTGGAAACCAAAGGCCTCACCTATCCCAGACTGGAAGATATCGGCTGGTTTGAAAAGTTGCACTTCATGGTGGATATGACAAATCACCGTAATGTGTTGAACGTGAGTCTCCATGGAAACGGACGCACGGGAGTATTTACACTGCAAAGTCTGCATTTGGAGTTTTGTCTATGTTTGGATCAACATGCAAGTGTGAAGTTTAAAGTCAAGTTGCAGTCTCGATATAGAGAAACTGTGTTGTCCAGAAACAGAAATGTCACTAAAGAGCTGGGAGAAGATATTTTAACAAGTTCAATATTATTTATCTGTTATAAATTCTAAAATATTGAAAATTTGCTTGTCATAAATAAATAAAAACTGGTATATTCTTTGTTTCTTCTTTAGAAGCCAGAATGCACATTGTATGCTAGTTCTTATTTTATCAATTTCTACAAATGGAGGAAAGTCTCCATTTCAGTGTTTAATGTGTTGCAAAGTCAGAGTATTTTTTTAATCTCTCAGCAGAATATATGGGGAGCTGTGCAACATAATGTTATCTTTATTTTTCTAATGTCAGAAGTGCAGCATGGATTATATTTCTAATATACTATATATTATTTAACTGTATGTAAACAAACGTCTCTGGTCCGTTACCTATATTCTCATGCCTTTTATGGATTTTGCATTGTGTTTATTTGCTGATATACCATAATTTCCGGGTGATATGTCGCACGACCAAAAAATGCATAATTAAGAAGAAAAAAAAAAAAAAAAAACGTGTATTAGTCGTTCTGCAGAACACGTCACATCTGTTCGGGGAACGCGCGTCAGGTTTGCGGCCGCAGAAGGGAGAGCTCGCTGCTCGTCTCCTGTAGCGGCTGTCAGTGTGTCAAACACCCTGTAGTCGAATTTATTCAAAATACAAGTCGCTCCCCTCGCCAGACTATGCAAAAAACCGCGACTTTTAATCAGAAAAATATGGTAGTTGATGATTCACTGTGGAAATGAGGCACAAACGCCAGGTGTTTTACCGTGAAATAAATACAAACTGAGGTTTAAAGTTGACACAAAGTAATAATTCATTTAATTTCAAAGAATCTCCAAAACAAGAGTTCAGAGGTAAAAGCAAAATGTCCAACTCAGCAGCACGGGCAACACAGCGACGCCATTCTCCCGTTGTCAGGCAACACTCCAACGCACCAAGTCGCGTCGGGGCAAAAAGTATTACTAACATCCATATACAAAAGGAATCACATTGTTGTCATCTAGTGGTACAACTAGTGTATCTCCATAAAATAATAAACTGTGATTTTATCATTTCAAGATAAAGTATGCTTTGCAGCTCCAGGCAAATTATATTTGATGGGAAAGGCACTAAAATGGCTCTTTTGCTCGCAAAGGTTGCCGACCCCTGGGCTAGAAGGTCCTGGGTTCAAACCCCTCTGCGGAGCTGGCATGTTCTCCCTGTGTGTGCATGTCTGTGTGGGTTCTCTGCTTGAATTGGCTACTCTAAATTGTCCATAGTTGTGAATGTGAACTGATTGTCTGTCTGCATAGTCATGAGGTCTCAGCCTCAAATTGTGTGATTGCCTAGAGATAATCGGCGATTATGATTGGCACTATACAAATAAAGATTGAATTGAATAATCCTAATTGGACTGACAATATCACTGTGCAATTACATAAGTGTACAGTGATACTTTTCAATTACAGCCTTTTGCTGTAATTTAATAGTATAAGGTCCAAAAAGTTCGTGTTCATGATTTAGGGCAGTGGAACCGTTTGTTCATTTGTTGATCATTGTGATATTTATTTTTTTGATTACTTTGGCAGGTATCTGTCTTCAAATACAAAATGCAAATTGCAATACTGCCAACAAAGAGCAATATGACTTTTTGCCCAAATTATGCAGCCCTAACCAGTGCACTTATTAAAATACCTCTAGTGCATAGCACGCAGGTTTGTCACGACCAAGCTTGTAGGCCACAGTGGTCAGAAGTCCATGATCTGACATGACAGGCTGCAAAACAACAACAATGAAAAAAAAAAACAAGTTCTGTGACCATATATTTAAAGACATACAGGAATTTAAACAGAATACATCAGTAACACAGAATACATCACCTTTGCTCCAGTGTTTCGCAGTAAAAAACAGCCAGTTCCATACCTAAAAGGCATTTTTAAAAATTATAACTTTAGTTGAATTTAGAAGAGGAAAAGTATTTCTAGACTGCAAATCTACTTACGTATTTTTAGCTTGACCGTCTTGAAAACACATCTGCCCAACAAGTGCTGCTGACTGATCTCCAAGGCACTAAGTTAAGAACGCAGGATTATCAAATGAATGTTTCTTGAACATGGACAATATTAGTTAAATCAGATGTGAAACTTACCCCAGAAATGGGAATGCCTGAAAGGGCTCCTGATTTCTGTCAAAATAAAAGATACATTTTAAATTTCATCCAGCGTCTTGCTCAAAATAATGCTGGGTGCATGGTTGCAGTTGAAAAATATGTTCAGCAATTTAAATGCCTCCATCAGTGGTACAAATATGTAACAAAGAGGTAAATAAACAGATTGACCTGACTATGTGCAATTTTTGACAATGCTTTAAATTATACAAATGAGTAGAATTCAAAATTGTTCTTCAAATATTAAAACGTTTATCACTATGACCAACAACACTACCCCGATGCCACTGAAACCACCAAAGAAGACACTCAGTATTTGACTGTATGATGGTAAATAACAAGGGTATACATGCTAAATCTACAGCAAAACATATCAACAAAACACAATGTAGCAGTGGAAATGCAGTGAAGGGAAAACAAGGGCAAATATGAACCCTCAATAAATTCAAATGTTTTCACTCCTCTGTGGAGCTGATGTTACATGTTAAAAACACAACGATTAGGCTGATTAAATAAATGAGTGAAGACATTTCGGTAACAAAGAGTCAGTCAGGAAAGCTGTGAGGAGCAACCAGCGGAGCAACATGCCACAACAGAAGCAGAGATGTGGGGCAGAGCATCCAGCACATTTCCAAAGGGACAAACTCACACCACAGGGCACAAATCGCTTGTGTCACAAGCTGACAAATATGCACATTCTTTGGTCAACGGGTTGGTTTATCAAGGTTAAGACAAAAGAAAGATGAATCATTGTATTATAATATGATTATACTGTGTGTTTACCAATTTAAGATTTTTCGAAATATTCTACTTCTAGAAATGTTCTGCTTTTTGGAACGTATCCTCATTTTAAAACCACAAATAAACATGTTTCTTCAATTTTCATTTAGGACAACATATTAATTATGTTATAGTTATAGTGGCCAAAAACATTTATCATGATAGAATTTTGGCCATATTATTTATGGCAAAAATTCTATCATTTGGCAACTCTAATTTCTCCAATCATTTGCATTTTATTTATTTATTTATTAATTATTATTATTGTTAATAGTAACAACAACAATAATAATAATAACAACAATATGCAATAGAATTTGGAGTTGCCAATCATTTGGCAACTCCGATTTCTATCATGACACACTACTTATTTTCAATAGTTTTAGTCAATTTTCAATGTGAAATACTAAACTTTCAAGGCTTTTTATCTCTAATGGTGCAGTAATTAGTTTGGGCTTTAGATGACTACTTAGAATAATAAGAAGGAATTTAAATGCATTAGTTTGGATTTAACTGCAAGAATTTGCATCCCCCCTGACCCTTGCGAGTATTAAGGGGTAGAAAATAGATGGATGGAATTCATCATTTCTGACATTTTAGAACGTCATCAACCTACCACTGAAATAACTGCTAGAAGCAACCCAGCCTGTATTACTGTCTGTAATATGATTAACTCAATAAACCAAAGAAGCATTAGCTTTGACAAACATGGTGGAAATGCACTGTGTGATGGTAGATCAGCTCAGCCACAAAAGGCAGGAAAGGTTAAAGGAAAGGAAATAGAGCGGAGTATTACTTACCCGACTAGAACATATTTTCTACCAGTGAGAGAAGAGAGACAGTGGCACACAAAAAAATGCCTAAAACAAACTTCTCAGTCAACCTTCATGAATTTAGGTTAAAAAAATGCTCTTAAGTTAAGAAATATCGAGCTATCATTGTATTAGTGGACTGTATGAGACGTTCCACTCTATCAACACAACACTACAGTCACACTAGACACAGCAATGAAATCAATACGATATGAGGTTAATATTAATTAAAAAGGTGCATCTGAAAGTAGTATGGACTAGAAAACAGAGGTGAAACATCCTTACCATGAGGCCATAGATTTCTGAAGAACTTCTCACTCTGGGCAACACCTCCATTGGAATACCAAAATACCTTAAATCAACAAAATACAGCTTAGAAGTATATTCGTTTAGCTTTTCTTTTATCTACAATCTTACGCACACTGATGAGATAAAACAGTGCTCTTACTTGCAAAGCTCAGGGTCCCAGTCCATGGTGTGAATGTTAAAGAGCATGGTTCTACTGGCGTTGGTTACGTCGGTGCAGTGGACACCACCGGACTTCCCTCCTGTTAAACACTGTTGGACAAACAAAACAACACTTAAATTGCTGGTTCTCAAACACCATTTAGAAAGATGTCAGACAGCCTTTAATTACCCAAATGAGCCAGGAGTCAACAGTACCAAACATGGCACGATGGGACACGACTGCTTCGTGTACTTCATCCACATTGTCCATCAGCCACCGGAGCTTCACCGCACTGAAGTAGGTGCTGATAGGAAGTCCAGTTTTATGCTGCAGGATGACAGTGATACAATAATACAGTGAGGTAGCATTAAACATAGCTTATGTAATCTTACCTTACGTGCACGTATGGGTTTACATGTATGGGAGTGTTTGTGGGTCTTGGAACGGATTAATTGGTTTTACATGTATTCTTATGGGAAAACCAGGCCCAGCTCACAAGTTTTGCTTCACAAGCTTGATCCTGGAATGGATTAATCTCGTAATCCGGGGTTCCACTGTATTTAACAGACTGCATTGCTTCATGGTTCATTTAACTATTTTACAGTGAGCCTTTTCAACCTGTCAGTGTTATTAAGTCCACCTTAACCTGCTGCCACTTATGAAATGCAGTAATGAGGAATGAAAATGAGGTTGAATTACTCTGTACAATTCTTCTTCTTCCGGCTTTCAGAAAGAGCGGACACATTTTCTACCTGCTCCCGTCCCCGTTTCCCTTGCTATGTCTTGTCTGTGTGTTTTTGCTGATTCTCTATCGGAGTCTCCACCTAAAAACCCAAAGCAACGTGGAATTGACCAGCTGGACCTCAATGAAATTGACACGCAGGAGGACGGGTCGAGGAGAAGCCGAGGGTCCTCAGAGGACAGCAGCTGCTGGACATGTGAGGATCCGTGGACGCAAGGGGACTTATGTGTTTTTGGAGACGCTGTCCACTGAGGATGTGATGGATATTTATCTATTCGGTGCCATGATAACAGGATTTCTGCTGACTGGATCAGGTGTTTTTTCTGTTATTTCGAAGAGCAATGGAGATGCTGTAAAGCCCAGCAAAGCTTTTGTCTCCAAATCAAGCAGGTGGGAAGAGCACTGGCAGCACAACACGGACGATGAGAGGGTTACATCACAGGAGTGCTGGGTTCTCTTCATAGGATGTACTTTTGGGGTCTGGTACTAAAAGGAAATATAAAATTGGGCAATGAGGAGTTACATTCTTTCAGCCTCTGAAAGTGTGACCATCTTATCTTTGTGTTTCGGCTCCCTGACTGCCTTCACACGGTGACACGGTGGTGCAGTGGGTAGCACTCGTGCCTCACAGCTAGAAGGTCCTGGGTTCGATCCCAACACCAGGT
>JAQQAE010021390.1:0-10471 GCA_029823295.1 Pseudamia nigra | reverse complement strand
AGTGGCTTGACCTGGGGAATGCGGCACCTGTAGCCCATTTCCTGCACACGCCTGTGCACGGTGGCTCTGGATGTTTCAAAAACCACTAATGTGTTCATTATTTGCTTTTTTTGTTTTCATTTTGGAGGTTTCCTCTTACTCTTTTCTCATTTTCTTGATTGTTATATAAATGTTCTTTTCTTCATTTGAACTCATTTTTTTCTTCATTTCTATCCATTTTCTTGATTATTTTCTTCATTTTTGTCATGCTATTTTGTCCATTTTTGCTTATTTTTTGATTATTTAGTTAATATTTGCTCATTTTTTGGTTATTTTGTTTATTTTTACTCATTTTCTGGATTATTTCATTCATTTTTGCTCTTCTACATGACTTGTGGTAATTTTTACTCATTTTCTTGATTATTTTGTTCATTTTTACTATTTCGTTCATGTTTGCTCATTTTATTGATTATACTGTTCATTTTTGCTCATTTTCTTGATTATTTTGTTTAATTTTTGCTCATCTTCATAACTATTTTTCTCATTATTTTGCATAAATGTCATAGTACTGTACATATTTACAGTGCATGTCCTGGTCCTTTACATCAGCACCCATCCTGGTGAACCAGACAGTCCTCCTGCATTCAGCTGTGTGTCCATGAGCGGTGTCCATTCAAAAGGAGGTCTGATTGATTTTAAAGGACTAACTATTCATCAAAAATCTTTGCGGCAAGAGGGGATTAGCAGGAAATTACACTCTGTGACCCCTTGTTCAGTCATGGTGTGCTTTAGCAGAGCTCTAACAAATGTGATATAAAGATTTCAAATCATAAAAGAACCACAGAGGTGGACTTTGAAACCCGAGGAGACAGAATCTCATACATTTTTTAACAATCTGTAGTTTTTTAAGAATGTGGTAGTTGTAATGACCTTGCTGTTGAAGTTTCCAGAATTAATGTTATTTCTTCAAGCATGACGTGGAATGTTGTAGAATAAAGGCTCCGATGACACCGTCTTCAGTTATATTAAAAAGGTTTTTATTATAATCAGACAGCATCGTACAGGCTCCATGTCAACCTGGACTTCCTGCCAATATGAACGAAGATTTCCACAAAACGGCAGTGTTCAAAAATGTTCAATAAATAAAGTTGGGGAAAAAAAAAAAAAAGATTTCCACAAAACATGTCTTTTACATGGCCCCTGACTTTGGAAAGAAGTTGACCCCAAACATATGGTTAAACAACACCTCCTTTGTCCTTTATTTGGGCAATAAACAGCAGTTTTAACTCAAAATAGAGGGACATGGGGAAGAAGTTTAAACTTACACAAACCCCTGTCCTGTTGTTACCTTCCAAAGACTCTTGTCTTGTGACACTAATATGACCCCTCTGCTTCATACATGATTCTACAGGAAATAATACATAGCTGATCAGACACTACACAGTGTATCTAGTCTGGCATCTGTCTTGTCTTGACTTTTCAAAGTCTTGATCTTGTCCCAGTCTCTGGTCTTGATCAGGATGTGGTCTTTATGTGGCCTTAATTCCAACACTGACCCTAGAATTTGTTGATTTGCTTGATCAGATGATTTGTTGATAGAGTGTTACACAGTTAAACTAATAGAACTATGGTAACTGCTGAATAAGATGTTTATAAGGTGAAGGATTTGTGACGGTACAAATATAAAACTAAACCATAGGACTACAAGTGTGTTTTTACATTTGTCATGTTTCACAGATGGTTCATATCTATTCTCTGCTTTTTTTTTAGAAGCTGTTGTTCCTCTGTGTCAAAGAAAACTCACGAGTCACCTCACAGAAAAGTTCCAGTGTCTGAGGGAATCGCTAAGCTGGAAACCCCTCACTCTTAAAGGACATCTACACAGATCTTTACATAACAGAAGGAGGGATGAGAGCAGTCAACAATGAACATGAGATCAGACAGATCGAAACAACTTTCAGAAAATCATCCAGACCAGAAACAGTCATCAAATGTGAAGGCATCTTCCAAACGGTGTCAGTCCACCAGCATAAACCAGTCAGAACGGTGCTGACAAAGGGAGTGGCTGGCATCGGGAAGATGGTCTTAACACATAAGTCCACCTTGGACTGGGCTGAAGACAAAACCAACCACAACATATAGTTCAGGTTTCCATTTACCTTCAGCGAAATTAATCTGATCAGTGAAAAAGTATACAGTCTGCTTGAACTTCTTCATCTCTTCTATCCTGAGACCAAAGAGGCAGAAATTGTAGGTTTTGATAAATTGGATGTGGCGTTCATCTTGGATGGTCTGGATGAGTGTCAACTTCCTGTGGACTTCCACAACAACGAGATCCCGTCTGACATTATGACACCAACCACAATAGATGTCTTACTGACCAGCCTCATCACTGGGAAACTGCTTCCCTCTGCTAGACTCTGGATAACCGCTCGACCTGCAGCAGCCAATCAGATCCCTCCTGAGTGTGTGGACATGGTGACTGAAGTGAGAGGCTTCACTGACAACCAGAGGAAAGAATACTTCAGGAAGAGCGCTCAAGATAACAAGATGGCCAACAGGATCATTTCCCACATCAAGACGTCTCAGAGTCTCCACATCATATGCCACATCCTGGTGTTCTGCTGGATCGCTGCCTCTGTTCTGGAGGATATGATGGGGTGGTTTGGGTTACAGCTGAAGGCGGGGGCCTGGGTGGTCCAATCCCCAGTTGCCAAAACTAGGTCAAACTGGGAGGAGGCCCTGGGACAGACCCAGGACACGCTGGAGAGACTGTGTCTCTTGGCTGGCCTGGGAACGCCTGGGGGTCCCCTCAGAGGAGCTGCAGGTCGTGGCTGGGGAGAGGGAAGTCTGAGCTTCTCTGTTTGGGCTGCTACCCCCACAACCCTGACCAGGATAAGTGGAAGATGATGGATGGATGATTCCAAATATGCTGTGACCTCAAGGAAAAAGGTCAAGGTCACAGTCAGTTTCAAAAATGGGAAGGGGATTTGTTGTTTCACTGCTTCTTGTTTTGATTTGCACTTCTATTTGAGTCATAATCAAAAAACTGAGTAATCAAAATAATCCAAATAATTAAAAATAAACTGGTTAGGAATGTCAACAAAAAATGAAAATAATTACAAAACTGAGTAAAAACGATCAAAATAATCAAGAAGTAAAAATAAACAGAATATTCAAGAAAGTTTGTAAATAATTAAAGTAATTAAGAAAATTAGTGAAAATAAATGGAATAATTAAGAAAACAGAAAAGTAAAAAAATAGAGTAAATAATAATCTCCCACAAATTAACAAAAATGAAATGATCAAAAAAGTGCAAAAATGAACCAAATGACCAGGGAAAAAACAAAGACAAGTAATGAGGGAAGTGAAGGAAAATGAAGATTATGACAGAACAAAATAATCAAGAATGAACAAAAATCACATCAAGAAAATCAACAAAAATTAATAAAATGTCAAGATAATGAGTAAAAAGGATTAAAAATGAACAAAATACATAGAATGTTTAGGAATATTGAGAAGAAAATCACAAAAACACAAAATCAAAATAATCAAGAAAATTAGTGAAAATAAACAGTACTTCAGAGGATCAACAAAAATTCAGAAAATAATCAAGTAAAATGAGTAAAAAGGATTAAAAATGATCAAGAAAATGAATAAGAGTGAACAAAGAAATTAACAAAATGAGTACAGGTTATCAAAAATAAAGAAAGAAAATGAGTAGAAATAATGCTCCAGAGAATAAAAAAAAAAAAACATATGAATTTTTAAAAAGTGCAAAAATGCACCATATGACCAGGAAAATGAGGAAAAATAGACAAGTATCAAAGAAAGTGAACAAAAGTTAAGAAAACAATAGAATGAACAAAATAATCAAGAAAATTAAAGTTTATTAAGTAAAATAAGCAACAAATTGAACTGAAGACGAGTAAAGCATTGAGAAACTGAAGAAAATAAAATAAAATAAAACAAAATAAACCAACATCAACTAAAATGAGAATTCCCATTAAACTGACATAATAGCTAGGTTTTATCCTGCATCTTAACTGAATCCACATGACATGACTGTGTGCAGACGCCTGTGAGCTCACACTGGACCCAAACACAGCGAACCACAGCCTGTCTCCGTCTGAGGACAACAGTAGAGTGACGCCGAGGACGGACAAGCTGCCGTGTCCCGATCACCCAGACAGATTCCACCACTGGAAGCAGGTTCTGGGTAAAGAGCCTCTGGCTGGACGCTGCTCCTGGGAGGTGGAGCACAAAGGATGGGTGAACATTGGAGTGATGTACAAAAGGAAAGGTCAGAATGACTGCTGGATCGGACAGAACGACAAGTCCTGGAGTCTGATACTCTGTGATAAATATTTGGCCTGACACAGAAACAGGAGGACAGTCCTTCCTCTATTACCGCAGTGATTCTCGGTCTGCGACTCGGGCAGAGCGAGGTGCATGTGGACCGTCCTACTGGCACCCAGCGTCTGCTCAGACACACTGAGGCACATCCACACCTTCCACTGTGCCTTCACGTAGCCGCTTTACGGGGCCTTCGGCTTCGAGTTCATTCACATCTCACCGTGTCTGTGTCCCACATACGACACGGTCGTCCTGAACAGGAAAAAAAATGAATAAAAGATGTGTTTGAATGTACAAACTGATCAAGAAAATGTGTTGAAATGTACAAAAATAATCAAGAAAGTGTTAATCAGCAAAATAAAAAAAATAGTAAAAAAGTAATAAAGAACGTGTTGAAATGAAAAAAACAAAATCAAGAATGAGTAAAAATGAACAAAAATACCAAAAAAAAAAAAAATCAGCACAAATGAACATAAGAGTAAAAATGAATAAAACAAACTAAATAATAAACAAAATAATCAGGAAAATGAGTAGAAATTTACAAAAACAAGAAACGGAGTAAAAATTAATACAGTAATAAAAAATAAGTAAAAAATAAAATCAAAATGAATAAAAAACAAATAAAGGAAACTAGTAAAAAAAAAAAACAAAATAATCAGGAAAATGCATAAAATACAGAATACTTAAAATCCTGAAAAATGATTAAACTCAATTAAGAAACTGATTAAAAATGATCAAAATATTTAAAAAACACCCATTACTGCAGACAAATTAACTGATATACCACTGAACACCACATCTCTGGAACTTGAGTCCTTTTATTATTATTCGTTTCTTAACCTTCACGGTACATGGATTTTTGAAAACCCTGAAGCAGACAGTGCATTTATGATGTTTTTTTTTCATGCCTGGGCCTTCTGACTGGAGACAAGTCTGGATTGATCTGTGGACTAAACATTTTTATACGTGCATTTGGAAGACTGCCTTTCACGATTTGTGATTTTTTACGCATCTTATTTTATTGTCCATCCTTTAAGTATTTGTTGGTAAAGGTTCGTATCTGGAAAAGGTGCTACATATTTACTACTTCTTTATTTTCTACACCTGAATCGGAAAAAAAGAGATGAATACGAGTTGTGACTTTATTTCCGTGATGTTTAATATACTTCCACTTTAGCCATGACACAGTGCTATATATCATGAGTTTACATCGTCATCTACAACACATTGCTTAGTGTCCAAACTCTAAAAAGAGATTCAAGTGGAGCAACTTGCACATAAAATAGTAGTTAGTCTTTGTACAACATACATGAAACCACAAATGGGCACAAAGTAAAAAAATACAAAATAAATAATCAGTGCAACAGTGAAAATATGTTCCAGCTTACATATTTATTATAACTTACAAAAGCACAAAACCTGTGAGAGAACACGCAAAGTAAAAAAAAAATACAATAAGTGAAAAACATTGTGCAATGAAGCAAAATGAGTTTTACTGCGTATAGTGTAGTGCTCACTGGTCTCACCAGACACCTGAGGTTCAGCTTATCAAAGTCACACCGTGGATGGAAAAAATACCTCAGACCGGGAGGTGTCCAACCATCACCACAAAGAGCCAAGAACCCCCAGGTTCTCATTAGAGCAGGTGTTTTCACTGGAGGAGCAATCTGTGGCAAGGAAGTCCGTGAGATCACCTGCTGAAGAGACTGGTCAGAAGTATTTCAATTCAATTAAGTGAAATGACAAATTCAAAAGTAGAATAAAGCAACTCATTCAGGTTCAGAGCTGGAACAGAGACAACGGGCAGCAGAGTCCGTGTTCAGTCCGCCACTCTGGACCAGGACATGACTGTAGTGCAGAGGAATTCAACCACTGCCACAAACGCTATGTTCAGAGTGCACGCAAAATCCTATTTTCCTTGCCATATATGACCCATATCTGATTTTTTTAAATGACAGTCTGAACAGCACAAATCTGATTTTTTTCCAAATCAGACCCAGGCCGCTTTCATATGTAGTCCTAAATCAGATCCAATGTTTTTCAAAGCGACTTCAGTCTGAATGGTCATGTCGCACTTCATCCGACTTTTACCTCATTACAGTGAGATGGATGTCGCATTTCTGCGCTAGAGGAGGCGGTACGCAGCAAAATCAGATGCAAACAATGGACTTGCAAATTAATACACACATGCGGACTTGTGTAGCATCCATAATGCGCCGCATGTGACGTCACGTCTTCTGTGCATGCAGGTCACATCAGTCAGACCGTTCATGCTGGAGTCTGATGGATGTCGCATTTAAAATAGTGTGAACAACCACGCAAAAAAAAAAAAAATAAATGAAATAAAATAAAAAAAAAATAAAAAAAAAATCAGGATTTCAGTTTTTAAAAAATGGAATTGAGCATTAAGACCTGCAGTCTGCACGTAGCCAAAGGGCCGAGACTGCAGGTCTTCTTTCTAACCATTCTCTTCAGCAGGTGATTTGACAGAACGTCCTCCTGCTGCGATGAAAACTCTTGTGAGCGGCTGCAAAGAAAACCTGCAGTGGCGATGGTTGGGCACCCCGGTGCAGTGTTGAAGAGAGTACATCTGCTCTATGTCCCAGAATTACTGTCGTCTCAGCACATAAACAATGACCTACTTGACTATATTTGTATAATCTGTTATCAACTGAATCCACTCAAACTTTCACTGTCAGCTTTGAAGGTGTGGAACACATCTGACCTCAGCAAACACTTGCGGCTTCCTTTTCTTCATTCTGTACATATAAAGTGCTCCTACATTGATATCTTAACATGATACAAACTTTTTTTTCCATTACGAGTGTCTTGTTCTATGTAACAGGCTATAATGCAATTTTCTACTTTCAGTGCATGTAAACAGATACAGATGCTGGCACATCATTTTGGCACATTTCATCATGAGTAAATCTGCAGAAATGACCTAAGGCTTTGACACTGAGCCAAACTGTCTATTACAGTCTTAAGGAGAGTTAGGCTTTAACACATTGATAAACTACTATATTTATCATGATGACATTGGCATATTAAAGGGATTGGATCAATCAGCTGGTCACACATACAATGTGTGTCACTGTTGATGTCAGGGTTTGTGCAGGTTGGAGGCTTTTAGACACACATTACCTTCTGACATCATCTTATGATGCAGACATTTGTTTAGAGTTCTGTCTTCATTTCACATATTTAGAAGAGCACAGTTCCCTTTTAAGTTGACACAAGGAGAAATTAACATCATTACAGTGTATTATGTCTAATGTAAGACAAGTGGCTGAAAGATAATGAAGCACCCTAACCTGTAATTCAGTTTGTTTACTCAGTCACATGGTTTTACTCTTAAAAACCAACCTTTACTCCTCAGACTTCAATCCAGGACACAATGATTTTATATGCTGTATTGTGTCAGTTTGTACTTTGTTGTATTTTAGTTTTTTTTTTTAGGCCTTATGATTTTAGAATTTTTACTTTTAAGTATTCAAAAATTAAGTCTAATATCAGAGTGTTCAGAATCAAGTGTTCTTTCCAAACATCTTTATTTTTGGAGGGTCAACAATGAGTGTTTACTCGTCTTTCACCAGTAGGTGAAATCAAAGTGTGGCTATTCTCTCAGAGAACCATTCTCGCTTGCTCTCAGCAGCAGCAGACTGCCATCTGATTAATAGTTGGTGTTACTCTTCAAATCTCCAAAACATATAGTCCCTCTAAAGTTGGATTAAAATTCCTTCCTCTGTACAGGACAACTGGGCAGAGATAAGTTCTTATACAACTCACCTGTTTTGAATGTAATAAGGATTAAAGGTGCACATAAGGGTGTGGCTGCTGTGATTGACAGCTGTGGTATATCCACCTTCTATTTATTGAGTTTTTTTGACTGTAGTAAATCAGTTCTTGTTTTCCTGATGATACAAACTGGATGTTGTATCATTAACTCTTGCAAACAGACAACTAAATTTAACAAAGAAGCTCACGCCTCCATCTGTTTACAACCAGTGTCTGCTCTAAACAGTCCAAGCTGCAGTATCACATTATATGGTCCATCAGTTAACCTGTTCATTAGGACAGCTAGCACTAATCACTGACACATTACTGGTCAAATCTAACATAGTACGGTTTATTAAAGACTGTTTTCTGTAAGTCAGCAGTACCATTAATTTGAGTTTCATGCCTTCCTTTTAATTAGCTCCACCCATTTCTCCAAATATGGTCACTGGGTCCAAAAGGTGGATGATCCTGGATTTTAAAAAAGCACAACCTGGAGCCTGTTTGTTTAAACTAAACACAAAAAGAGCTTCTTTCTTGAAACACAAAGATCAGACTCATCTCATTAGGACTACAAATTAATTCCCATAATTAATTATAAATTAAATGCTGGACTATGAATGTGTTCATGTGTCATTGGTCTCCTGAAACTGGATAGAATTAATAAATCATCATGGAATTAAGAACACTGAAAAAAAAAAAAAAAAAAAAATAAGCTTTGGCAAATACATGGCCTGAACATTTTACATGCTCATTGTTTAATATTGTGGACATGTTCCTTAAGGCTCCATTTCACCCTGTGACAGAACAATAATAACCTACAGTGGTCATTAATTCAGGGAGTGTGACATAAGATCAAGTGCATCCCAGCTCTAACCCACTCACCACATCTCATTATGGGATTAAACGGTGTGATTATATCAGATGTGACAGACAAGCTTTGGTTCTAGTGGACACAGTATGAACATCTGCAGCTGTGCTGACAGTATAGAAACATTTATGTGAACTGCGGGTATCCATGTAACTACATACTGAAACAACACCGTCCACACATCAGTAATACACGGTTACGTGTGTGTGGCGTTTAACTCTTGATCTCCAGGATGGACGGATTGTGGTCGAGAATGGCCAGAATAATTTTGTCCATGTACTGCCTCAGACGCAGGTTTATCTCCTCCTGTTCCTTCAGAGCATCCACCAGCTGACACACAAACACACATATTCATTAGTAGGAAAGTCAGGTCAGAAAGCAGTGTGACACGTCTGATGGCAGCAGACTCACCTCATCCCTGGAGGCGTTATCGATCTCTGCCGCCAGGCACTGGGCCTTGGTGTGGCACGAAAACAGGTTCTTGGCTTCGTACAAACTCAGACTAAGGATCTGAGCGTTCAAGTCGTCATTCTGATCACGCAGCTTATAGTTCTCCTGAGAAATAAACACAGTTCACAGGGGTGTCAGTTTAAAGTAGTGCCTCCCTAAAACGTTTTCAGGCGTACACCCAGAGGGTGAATGTAGCGTTTCACTGGGACCAAAGAAGCATCAATCATAAACTGACATAATATTCATTTTATATGATGAATTCATGCATAATCACAGGTATTTTACTCTTTAAATGCAAAATATACAAAGAAAATAACCAAAATCTACAAAAACAAACAAAATTAAAAAAATCAAGCAAATAAGCAAAACTTCATAAAATAAACAATGGTTATACTGATAAAAACATTCTGCAGTTCATTTTGGGTCCTGACTCCACGTTTGGTAAAAACAAAAAAAACACCAAGGCCTCCATCTTCCGCCCGGAACACCGACTTAAAAATGGATGGTGGATTCCTATATGGCCTCAGTGAAAAGTCCACTTTCCGCCATGTGCCCACACCACTGGGACTGCGTCGCTGAGGGCGTGTTGGTATTAAAATTAGACCCACAGCCGGCATGTTGCCATCTTCCACACAAAAACATAGCTGCACCAGTGCCCAACAAAAACCTGGTCCTTGGTAAAAAAAACAGACCATTGTCTGGTGTCTATTTGAAGACAAGTGACCATGTAGAAGTGTACGTACTGCACCAATTATGATACATGCAATATGCATTATGTCTTAAAACATGTTTTGCGGAAATTTCTGCATAGAAACCAAGGCGTGTGGTTTTTCTTCCATCGACTGGACTGGAAATTTGGTTGAAGACGTTTCGCCACACATCCAGGAAGCTTCCTCAGTGCTGAAGAAGCTTCCTCAGTGCTCCTACATTCAGAGCATCCACCAGCTGAATGGTGGATGCTCTGCTGAAGAGACTGGTTGGAAAGAAAATGTGCAGTGTCTCGGCCCTTTGTGGCAATGATTGGACACCCCTGGCTTA
>JAQQAE010021389.1:0-10471 GCA_029823295.1 Pseudamia nigra | reverse complement strand
ATGTAATAACTTGCCTCTCTATACAGTGGTACCTCGGACCAAGAGCTCTTATGACAACGAGAAATTTGGATACCGAGGAAAAAAAACTGCAAAAAATTTACCTCTGACCACGAGGTTTTAACCGGATAACAAGTAATCACTTCCGGGTCTCGGTGAAGCTAACAGTTGTTAGCCATGCTAACACAGGCTGACGGCTAACAGCCGTTAGCTTGTGTTATGCAGAGGCTACTGCTGCTTTGGATGAAAGAGAAGGAATTCGCTGGTGATACTGTACCATCATTGAAGCCATCGGCCCGCGGCGTGTCCTGCTGTCGGGCCGCCGGCAGGCAGCGGCGTTGGTATTGTTTACAGTTATAGACATGTGCAGTGTGCACGGACACACTACCAAGTCATAAGCCAAGGTAAGAACACATTTTAAATCATTTTTAGAACTCATTTCATGCATTCCTTTTCAAATAATTAATAGAACTTCCTTTTCAAATAATGAATAAATGTGCATGTAGGGGTGTGTAATACAGCACATACTTTATATGGGAGTTTGTCGTGGGTCCAGAACGGATTAATTGGTTTTACATGTATTCCTATGGAAAGTCTTCAGATAACGAGAAATTTGGATACCGAGCGTGACGCCGGAGCGGATTAAACTTGTTGTCCGAGGTATCACTGTACTGTAGCAGCTGGAAAAGTCCTGGAAAATGATTTCAGGAAAAGAGTAAAATATATCATGGTAACAGTGAACATTTGAAATACATGTACTCTGCAGATCCCTAATAATGCAGACTACATTTTTTGCTAGAGGGTTGTGGTGTAAGGAAGGCCAGGCTTGAATTATGATGAAGTCTTACCATATTTCTTGTTGTAGGGGTCATTAATACAGTGAGGAGAGACTAGGAATTGTAAGAGGTGTGACTGGGTGAATAACAGGCAAAGGAATTTAGACTAAATCCACTGTCAAATGATCTTTTGTGTCAGTGGTCTGACTTCAAACAGTAGGTCATATTGCAGCCTTTGTTTTGCAGGTTATGTCTCTTTCCTTCTTACTTTCTCTCCTTTCTTTCTTTTTTGTTTGTCTGACATGGGTCCAGCTAAAAATGGCAAAACTACACCATCTTTAATTTTGTGAAAAATGGATGGTACTTTTGCCATTTGACTTTCATATGCAGATCCAGCCAGGTATTAAAAAAGAACCTTAAAGGGTCCAAGTAAATTGGTGCAATGACAAAATCTTCACTATTAAAACTGATCATTTACTGAGTCTCAGTGAAACAGAAGTGTGGTGAATATTCATGTCTTTGTGAAGGTTGGTGAAGGGAACCATTGAACCAGTGAATGAAAGATACTGTAACTGTAACAAAAGAGATGCATGGGAAAGGAGAACAGGAACAATGAAGGGAACGTTTATGTTAGTACAGGTCAGGGAGCCGTCCTGTAGAGGGAAATCCTGGTTTGTGTCTGACCTCATCGTGATCACTTTCTCAAATGTTTTGGGTTTTACTTCACATTCTTCTGTCTTCTGTATTCATTTTCTCTCTGTTTAGATAATGTTGAGTAGCAGTGTGCTGAAACACTCGAGTTAATCCACAATAAGACAGTTCAAAAGACTCCTGATTTGTAAAGTGATTTTCTTATTTTAGAAAATCAAAAAGAAGATACTGAAATTTCAGGAACGAGACTGATCGAACATATTAAAACTTATTAAATTCCATCAAATGGCAACACAGAACATGTAGTGAATCTCATTCAAGTACGTTTAGTGCAGGGGTTAACGCCCTTTTACAATGAGACATTTTTGGAATGAAAGTTTTTAAAAAAAGCATCTAGTGCTGCAGAAAATGTTCAAACACTTTATATACTACATGAAACATCATGCATGTTTTAGCTGGCAACATGTTAACAGTTTATTATTATTTCATTCTTTATTTTTCATTACTTTATTCATTTTGGGGATTTTTTTTCTAATTAATTTGTTCATTTTATTGATTAAAAAAAAATTCATTAATTGTGTTGATTATGTTGCTTGATTCTGTTAATTTTTCCTCCTTTTTGTTCACTTTGCAGATTATTTGGTTCAGATTTTGTTCATTTTTGTTCATCTGAATTACCATATTTTCCAGGTGATATGTTTCTCCAGTATGTTAGTCACACGAGCCAAAAAAATGCATAATGAAGAAGAAAAAAACATGTATTAGTTGCTCTGCAGAACAGGTCGCATTGGTTCGGGGAATGTGCGTCAGGCGCGTGGCCGCAGAGCTCGTGGCTCGCCTCCTCTAGTGCCTGTCAGTGTGTCAAATACCCCATAGTTGAATTTCTTTAAAATACAAGTCGCTCCGATGTATTTGTCACTCCACTCGCCAGATTATGCAAAAAAACCACGACTTTTAATCCGGAAAATATGGTATTTTAGTCATTGCTTATTCTTGCTCATTTTCCTGTTTTCATTCATTATATGCACTATTTGGTTAATTTGCTTGAATATTTTGGTTTTTTCTTATCCATTTTCATTCTGTTGATTTACTATTTTAGTCATTTTTGTGATGTTTGTTCATTGTCTTGATTATTTTACTCAAATTTGTCTTAGTCTTATAAATGTCTAATTATTTTTTTAAACAATTTTGCTTACTTTTGTTCATTTTTCATCATTTAATGTATTATTGTTTAATCCTGTTCCGTTTCTTGATGATTTTATTCATTTTGTAAATTATTTGCATCAATTTTTTTCCCCTTTCTGGTCATTTTGGAGTTCTTTTTCCTTCTTTTTTAGTTGAGTCAGTGTTTATTTTGGTTTCTAATAATGTGGTATTCTCATCAATGGACAAAGCCACAGGAGCCGCCGGAGAGGGACTAAAGATCCACATGTGGCCCTGGAGCCACAAATTGCGGATCCCTGGCTTAGTGTAATCTATCAGCAGAAGAATGGTTACCATTTTATAAAACAGTGTCAGTGCCTAATCTGTCTACCCTCCATTCAGTCCGTATCTGTTGCGAATGGGAAATTGGATAATGAAAGCACAACTTTATTTTAGTTAGTTATATTAGTTGTTAATTCTTCACTTTATATACAAACAGGAAAGCTTATTTTGTCAGGTAGCTATATGGTTAAATATAAGCAACAAGGCATTTTTCCTTATTTTGTTTTTGTATTTGAAGTGAAGAATTGAAAATTAAGTGGTTTTTTCATTATCCAATTTCCTATTCGCAATGGATATGAATTGAATGAATGGTACACGAATTGTGCCTAAACATATTCAGTGCTTTTTCAGATTTTCTTTTCAGCTTAAAATGGGTTTGGTTATTTAAGACCGCATCTTACCTTCCTGATTAAAGGTTATTTTTTTTTTTAATCAGTAAAAGATTGTTTAGCAGAAAAATCTCCTTTGGATCTTGGATGAAGTCTCACCCCAAACACGATGCCATGTGATTACGCCACAGTTTTCTCTGAACCACTCATTCCATTCCCTCAGGTTTCTCATGTGCACCTCATGTGATAAACGCCTTTGACATCATTGTTCTGCTAACGAGCGGCTTATATAAAACTGCATTATGTCTGTGCAGAAACATATGCTTTCCTCCTGACTGAGAATAGCTGCGACAGTTGGTGGAGTTCAGTTAAATGATTTAAATAACGCTGCTTTTTCATGGTTTTCAAATAGTCTGTGCTCTAAGCCTGTCGGTGTGTTTGGTCCTTATCACTAAAACATATCAGCTCTGCTATGGTTGAGGATTAGAATTTGAAATGCCATCAGTCGTACTATGTATCGCTTATCTAAATGCATGTGTGTCCTAGAGTGTGGATCCGAGATTCAAAAAAACACATCTGCAGATAAAAACATACTTCAGCTATGAGAGCAGAAAAACTTGCGCAAGGACAGTACAGTATTGTGCAAAAGTTGTGGAAATTTTTATCGACAGTTTGTAATGGAGATGAATAAATGGTACCTAGACCATTGCGGTCAGTGTACGGAAGTGTGTGTTGAGGTTTAAATATCTATTGTGTTCACTGTATGCCATTTGTGTACTTTTAATAATGGTTGAATCATACACATTGCCTTATTGGCAGAGCATTTTGAAACATAAAAAGTGAATTCTATACTTATTTCCCTGTTGTTAATAAAATGAAACATAACAGCCATATTGGTGTGAGTTCTCCAATGAACTCAAAAGAAAAGCTGGTGTTTTCACTCAACTGGTTTTGTGCAGGTGAATGGAGATGTCATGGCTTTATGTAAAATACATCATGATTATTGAGCTGACTGAGTTGATTTTAATTGATTTAGTTCTGCTAGTTTCAATGTGTTGTTGATGTACATGATTTGCGTGATTTATTTTGTTTCATTTATTTCTGTTTGTCCACACTGTTTTACCAGAGGTGGGTACATGTACTCGAGTAGTTTTCCCCCATAAAATTAATTTCTAAGAGTACCGTATTTTCTGGATTACACGTCGTGGTTTTTTTGCATAGTCTGACTTGGGGAGCGACAAATATACCGGAGTGACGAATATATTAAAATATTTTAAGTATTGGGTGTTTGTCACACTGACAGCTGCTAGATGTCGCTCTAGGCTTGTGTACCTGCATCTGCCGCATCTGTATTACTGACAATTTAAAATGTAGACATTACCGGTAACAACCATACCTGCCATCAGCTTAACACCGAACATGTCAGTGCCGTCACTTACCCGGTGAGGCAGGGAGGCGAGCCGCGAGCGCTCGCTCCTGGCGTCAAGCGCGCGGCTGCCTGGCCAAGCACTTGAAGTGCGTTCCCTGAACAAATGCGACCTGTCCTCCAGAGCAACTTATACACGTTTTTTCTTCTTCATTATGCATTTTTCGGCTCGTGTGACTAACATTCCGGAGTGACATATCACCCGGAAAATACAGTAATTGTTTTGCAGAATACTTTTCATTCTTACTCCGTTACATTTGATAAAAAATTTACTTCTACTCAGTTACATTTAGCTCCATACCTTAATGAGTAAAAAAAAAAAAAAAACAATAAATAATAATCAATTACATAAAAAACTGAGGAAAAAATAATTCAGCACATTATCAAAATGACTAAACTGAACATAGAAATGAACAAAAATTTACAAAAATTACCACAGAAACCAACAAAATTAACAAAAGAATCAAGGAAATTAACTAAACTGAATAAAGCAGTCAAGTAGCAAAACTGTAAACATAAGTACAAATGAGCAAAATAAGCAAAAAAGAAGACAATTATGAAATAAATGAACAAACCAAATACTATTAAGAAACTGAACAAAGTCAAAAAAGTAAAAAAAAAAACGAGCAAAAATGTTAAAAATAATTTTAAAAGATAAGAAAAATGAGCAATAAACAAAAGAAGCAATAAAATGTGTAACAATGAACAAATTAAGACTTTACTTTAGAAAAAAATACTAGCAATTGGAACTAGACAAAAATGACCAAAATCCCAGTTTGAAGGCACTTTATTAGGTTGGAATAAATGACACGTTATGAAGTTACTCACTATGATGAGGTACGTTGTTACTCTTACTCAGGTACTTATTTTTGAGTACGTCTGCTTCTACTTGAGTCAGAATTATAAAGTAGCAGTACTTTTACTTGAGTACTGTTTCTGTGTACCCACCTCTGGTTTTTAAACAGGAGAGCATTTTGACCATGCAATAATCATCATTATTTTTATATTGATTTTTTTTTTTTATCATTGTGACAGGTCTAATTATGAGTTCACCTGCTTGATTATCAAAGTAAATGTCTCCTGTCTTTGGCTCAATGGACTCCATTTCACCTGGTCTACCTATTGAATAGTCGTGTGATCATACAGTGCACAAGTTACTCTACTTAAACAGTGTAGATAATAAGAAAATCCATACATCAGACAATGTGTTATCATGTTTGCACACACAAAATTTTGTGATTATACACCAAAACCAAATTCGATCAATTTATATAGATATGTTTTGCATTTATGTGGTATTTACTTGAGACACTTGTGCATATTCACATATACAGCGAAGGTGAATGTTCCCCTACTATTTAGTGTTTGTCCTTACATGAATCAGCATTTTCTCATGTTTCTCTCTTTAGGCATTTTAACTTGCGGATGAAGAGGGATACAAGCATATTTTCTCCAGATGTTGTCATTGAGGTGTCAGGAGAGGCGGCACCTGTTGATACCTCGCACATTTACAGTGGACATATTTTTGGTAAGCTTACACTCACAACACTTCCTGTATGAGGTGCACTGTGCTGCTACTGAATGTCTAAGATTTTTCCATTTAATTGGAAAATTGTACTACCGTTTCCCAGTGCACGGATCCTGTCTGTGTGACTCACATGACAGAAATTGAAGTTTGTTTACAATGTTTATTACGTCACAAAGCCACCACACACACACACACACACCCACCCACAGACACTCTGGAGCTGTGTCTACCTTTCACTCAGTTCTTTCTTCCGTTCTCTGCTTCCTGGTTGTCTTCCTGCTGACTCTCTCCAGCAGAGTTCAGAGACCTAAAACAAAACACCACGCCTGTTTGCCCTGTTGTGATCAGTTCAAAGCAAAGATAAACACAGATTTGTAATGTTCCATTAATGAAAGTGGCCTTCACATAAATAATTATAATGTAATCCTCAGTTGAAGGATTTAATCAGCAAGCAAATATCTTTTCCTGTCACAGGTTTTACTGTGCTGCTGGAAATGCTGTTTGTACTGTAATTAACAAAACATTAAACACATTCTGTAACAGATTATTCCTAACACTTGTACTGTTTGAGTCTTTGGATCAGAGTGATTTCATTATAAATTCATTAAAGATTATTGTTTTAGTAATCCTCAGCAGAAATAGACATCTTTCTCTGAAAAGTTACTGTATATTTGCCATCCATCGCTTATCCTGCTGCTCTGTGATTCAGGTGAAAAGGACACACTCACCCATGGCTCTGTGCTCAACGGCCGCTTTGAAGGCTTTATTAAAACCCACCATGGAACATACTATGTCGAACCCTCAGAGAGGTACTTAAAGGATGAAAATGTGCCCTTCCACTCTGTCATCTATCACGAAGATGACATTGGTAAGTATCTGTCAACACATTATAAAATACATTGTTTCATTGATAGTAAGTATGATTAGTTTGGATTGCCTTACTGACACGCCTTTTGACCTATTAGATAAAACAGCTTTACATTAAATAAGGCTTCTATGAAGGGTGAATATGGTTAATTGTCACCTTGTCTTCATTTGTTATTTATAAAATAAAGAAATTGATTAGATAAAACGGGTTCTACATTATAGGAAATGAAATTGAGATGGAAATAGTGTGAGAAGTGTTATGAATTTGTCTTAAAGTATGGCAGTGGGGGCTCTGGCTCTAGGTTTGGTCCAGAAGGTGTACTGTATCTACTGGAAGCATGAGCTGCATAGGCATGGCCCATAGCCAGTTTATACTACAACCACTGAGAGATTCTCGGAAGATGACAAGCTTCCCAACTTCCTCCTCAAGACTAGATTAGGATTGATTTAGGATTGTCTTTCATGTTTCATTTTTCGCACTGACTTAGTAAACTTATTTTAGAAAGTTTTGATGCTCATATCAAAGAAAGAAAGGGGTGATTGTCCTTCACATGCTGACTTTTGGCTTATTGTGCACCTTTTTGTTATTTCTCTCCCAACTGCAAAGGCCTTTTGATTATCAGTTGAATGAGATGGCATTCAGAATCAGGACAAAGAGGGCTTTTTCTGTAAAATGGACAATACATTGTTAGAGGTTCAATGTGTGTCCAGTCAGTCTAGTGGCCAGCACATGATTTCTCTCTGTACTGAATGACTATAGATGCTTTCCAGACGTTCAGACCCATGTCTTAAATCACTATCAATGGGATAATTAGATTTGTAACCACAGGCTTTTAAGGCAAGTAACCCATTAGACTGAAACCTAAAATATTTAAACAGTGATTTATTCTATCCTGTAATGCAAATGAGTGTAGGTTGTTTATCCTGCTCAATTGATCAGACCTAGTGACTACTCTTCCTCAACAAACCTGTCAGAATTTCACTTTAACAGCATCTGCTTTAACTTACAGGTTTATTTAACTGATCTGAAGCCTTCAGCAGAGGCTCCTTGGCTGAAACAACAAGTTTCTATTCAACAAGATTATATATATTATTTAAGAATAAAATTCTTCATAACTAATTTATCTGTTTGTGTTTGACTTACATGAAATAGAGTTTTCATTGGGTGCCAAAAAGATTGGTGTTTGATTCCTATGGGTGCAGTCAGTAGTGAGCTGGAATGTGAGGTTGATTTTGTGTGTGATGTGTTAAGACTGATCCTATCTTGTATTTATAATCCAGTGAACAAAGCTGTGGAGGTTAGACAGGCAAGCTGTAGTCAGATACAGTACAGGTCTGTGTGTTGCTGAGATAATTAACATTGTTTGTGTGAAGAATGCAGTCACTTTGGACCCAGAATGGAGCCTTGAGTCTAGAACTAGAAAAGAGAAATAAAAAAAAAAAAAACAAAAAGAGATGCATAACTTGGAGATTATAGTAACTTAGCACAATAACATGGTAGGACTCATGGTAGGGATTCATTCTGTCCTTTAATTCAAGTTACTTTAGGATGTTGAGGTGTCTGAAGTTATCAGACCTAATGACTACTCTTCCTCATCGAACCTGTCAGCAGATGAGAGGAGATGAGCTAGTCTGAGAGCAGGAAAATCATTTGTCAGATCTACACAGGCCAGCAGCTGAAGGAGAGCATTAACAAGAAAAGATAACAGAAGCTTTTTCCGTAAAATGTAACACACATTTGAACCAAACTTTTGAAAGCCACGGAAAAGAGAATATGCTTCATGTGTACTTCCATAAATGGACTTTAAGCTAATTACATAGACCCCATACCGGAGCATCAGGCTACATTCCACTTGATTCTAATAAACAGAGTAGAAGAGTAGTGCGCCCTTTCTCTGATTTCCATCAAATTGCTTATTTATCCTTTTTGTGGACGGAATAGGAATAACCAACTTTGAGAAAGGTGTTGTTTCCTCATCATGAAGCTTGATCTAGCACTCATGTTTCTTTACATCAGAATATCAGGGAAGACTATGCAGGCATGAGAGTTATGTGTTAGCTTTGTCAGAATGTACTTGCAAAAGTACATTCTGTGCGTACATTTTGTGCATTTACTCTTTTGAGAAGTATGTCAAAAACCACTTTTAGCAAGCAAAAAAAGTTGCAAATTTCAAGGACTTCATTCACATTTTGCCATTTTTATCAACATTTTCTCATCATAGGGGGCTAATAATTTTGACCTCAATGGCACATTGCATACATTAGTGGAAACACCAATACTGCTCCAAGTAATTTAATTCTCTTTTTAAAAGTTTAAGGCAGGCAGCATTTCAATCTGCAAGATCTTTTTTAGGGAAAACATCAACAAGCCTCCCATGATCGATTATGCAGTGTAAGCACATACCAATCATTTCCCATCCCCTTTCTCTGCTAGATTATCCTCATAAGTATGGCTCAGAGGGCGGCTGTGCGGATCACTCAGTGTTCGAGAGGATGAAGAAGTATCAGGCATCTGTGGTAGAAGAACTTTCCAAAGTAAGTGCAACACAACAAAGCCCCTTCCCCGGCATAGACCGTAATTAGACACACAGATGGACATGGCTCATAAAATTAGGAAGATTCTGTCTCATATATTTCCACCTTGCACTGAAAGGAAGAGCATTCAGTATATTGGTGTCAGTGCTTTCCATCCAACTCCTGTTTGGTGTCAGTAGGGTAAATATCTCTCCCTTTGGTCAGTTGTGAATTCACCGTGAAGTGGTGCTATTGATCGACACTTTCAAACTGTACATGTGTCAGAAAAATGGGAGTTTGGGGGAACTGGGGGAAAGTGAAAAAAAAACCTCCTTTTAAGAGGCAAACCTCCAGCAGAACCAGCAGCTCTGGGTAGGCGACCATTTACCTCGACCGGTTGGGGTTAGTGGACAGAGCAGAGACAAAAGAAAAGAGTAGAACAACAAACAACACAGACACTTGACGGCATCAAGTGTCATATAAGTTTATGACCACCTGTGTGCAGATATGGTTAAAATTCTCTTTCACTCACTTTGGGTTACTCTGCCTCTCCCATTTTGTCCCTGATCTTTTCTTACAGGGTGTGAACAGTGTATTGGAAGAGGACAGCATCCATGGTCCTGTCATTTTGAGGAAAAAGAGGGCAGCAGGGAAAGAGAAGAACACCTGCCAGCTCTTCATCCAGACCGATCACCTGTTCTTCAAATACTATGGCTCAAGAGAAGCTGTCATTGCCCAGGTATGCAGCTGAACCACCTACAAGACAAAGTTAAACCTAAAAGGTGGTGATCGACTGATAGGGGTTTTCCGGGCCGATACCGATTACCGTATTTTCCGCACTATAGGGCGCACCGGATTATAAGGCGCACAGTCCAAAAATGTCACATTTTTAATTTTT
>JAQQAE010021388.1:0-10471 GCA_029823295.1 Pseudamia nigra | reverse complement strand
ACGCGTCACAGTTCCTCTGACTGCGCCTCTTCGTCCTGGCTCCTCGCTGTCATGAATGTCATCGCTGTCAGCAAAGGTTTCATCAAGCTTTTTAGCTTTTGCGCGGATGATGTTGGTATCTAGTGTAATGTTCTCTTTCCAGCAGTCACTGATCCACAAAGCTAAAGCAGACTCCATTCTTACGATGGTCTTGTTACAGACAGTTACAACCTTTTTTGCATCCTTGTTAAAACTTATTGCTGCTGTCATCCTTATGTTATTTTCCTCCTTCTTTATGTAACGAACCAAAGATTCGTTTATTCGGTAATGGCGCCCTACAGCCATGTAACCAGAAGTTCAACTTTTTGTGCAATGGTTAGCATCTTCCTCTGCCTTTTGGCTGCGACCGCAGGTGCCTTAGTTGGTGCAGACCGCTACGTCGACATTGTGGGTTTTTGTTGGAGAGAAAACTTGCAAACATACAGCACTTCAGAGTCACATTGCTAGCAATTGAACATTTGTGGAAGTTTGGCGAGCTGAACGCATTCTGTACAGTACAGAAGACACAGCACAGAGGAGATTGATTGACAGTGGCCTACAGTACAGTCCCTTAGCCAGTCAGGACGCAGAACACAATGCATGGGTTTTCCTTTAGCCAATCAGGACACAGAACACAATGCGCGTTCATACCGTACGCTGTAAAAAATGTAAAAAATCAAAATTGCACTAAAAATAAAATCCGCGAATAAAGGACGCAAAAGGTGAACCGCGATATAGCGAGGTATGTACATCAGTATACATACAACAAAGGCCAATGTGTGGCACATCGTCATGCTTTGCAAAATCTTTTAGTGCACATGTATGTATGTGTGATGGACTATTTACATAGTGTGTGCATTTTTTATTGTGTATGATGAACTTGCAAAACTTGACCCCCACCTATCATTTAAAACCCACATCCAACACCTCTACAAAGACTCCTTTCACCTTCAAAACATTGCCAAACTCCACCCCTTGTTTCCCTCCCTGATGCTGAAAGGCTGATCCACACCTTTGTCTCCTGCAGGCTGGACTACTGTAATACACTCCATGTCGGGATACTTGGCAGGAGCCTTCAAAAGCTCCAATACATCCAGAACAGGGTCCCAACAGGGGTGCGGAAACACCAGCACATTTCACTTGTCCTCCAAACCCTCCCCTGGCTCCCAGTTCACCTCCGGATAGATTACAAGCTCTACCTACTTACACACTAGTGTTTGTATGGAAATGCACTGGACTATTTAAACAAACTCCTCACCCTGCCCAAAGACAGCTCTGTTCAAGCAACAGCCATTGACTCCAGCCTCCCAAAGTCAAGCTCTGCACTATGGGAGGCCAGGCCTTCCAGACGGCTGCTCCATGACTGTGGAATGCCCTCCTAGAGCACCTGAGGAGACTTCAGTTGGTGGAAGTTGGTGGATTTAAAAAAGGCATAAAGACTTTTCTATTTTGGAAGGCCTGTTAAATGGCCTGTTTGTGCATTTTAACTATCTAAATTATCATGATTTTAGATGTGTTTTAAACAGTATTTTCTTTAAATGTTGACAATATTTATTTTTTCTTTACTGAGCTTTTGTTTTATCACCACCGGTCAAAAGTTTTTGTTTTTACACCACCGGTCAAAAGTTTTACATTTTTCCAGTTTTTTGTTGAAATTCAAGCAGTTCAAGTCCAATGAATAGCTTGAAATGGTACAAAAGTAAGTGCTGAACTGCCAGAGGTTAAAAAAGGCAAGGTTACCCAAAACTGAAAAATAGTGCACATTTCAGAATTATACAAAAAGAGCTTTTTCAGGGAACAAGAAATGGGTTAATAACTTTAATTTGTTCTGCATCAATGGAGGTTGTTTAAACTTTGACAGTTGGTGCTATCAATTTCTAGAGGTGTTTGCTTGATTAATTAAACCCCCTCTGTCTGAATAAAAGCAGTGTTGAAGACACTGTGATACCATACCCTTGTAAGCATTAATTGAACAGTATTGTACTGCAGAAAGCATTGTGTTGCTATAAAAATAGTGAGAAAAAGGTAATTAACAATGGAAGAGCGACAGACAGTCATAACACTCATAAGTGTAGGTCCTTCCTACCGAGAAATTGCAAAGTATAGTAATTGTCCATGAGTACAGTTACCTTCATTCAGAAACTGGGAGAATCTCTAACAGGAAGAGGTCTGACAGACTCAAAGACACCACAGAATCAGAAGATGAGTTTCTGAGTCAGCAGCTTGCGTGATAGGTGGCTCACAGAACAACAGCTTCAAACACAACTTAACAGTGGTCGTAGTAAGGATTATTGTTATACATACCTATTTAATTTGTTATTCAGTGTATGAAATGTACCCAGTAGCAGCTGCACTAGCCATCATTTAAGTATGAATATGTGAAAGGGGTGGGAGTACATAAGTGTTGCTTCGTTCCACTCCTTTTCAAGCAACTGTAGAATTAGTTTTCTTTCTTGTATGTTCAATTAAATTTTATTTGTTTAGCGCCAATCATCATCGACGATTATCTCTGGATGCCTCACACTTCAAGGCCGAGACCTCACGACTATACAGAGAGTAAACCCAACAGAACTACCGAGACCAAGCCAAGAGCGACAGGGGAGGAAAAACTTCCTTTAACGGAAGACAAAAACCTCCAGCAGAACCAGCGGCTCAGGGTAGGCGGCCATCTGCCTCGACCGGTTGGGGTTAGTGGACAGAGGAGAGACAAAAGAAAAGAGTAGAGATAGAACAACAAACAGCACAGACAATGGACTGGTCCACAATCAGCAAACACACAGCAGGGGCATCAGGAGACCTAGAGACCCAGAACAGAGGGAGGGAACACAAAATTACAGGGAAAATGCAAGTTAGTATCACTGTATTGCAAAATGAACATAAGAAAGGGGGGGTAGAGGGGGACAGAAAAAGAGAGGCAACTAGAGAGGTGAGAGATGAAGAGGGAAAAGGACGATGGAGAGAGAAGAAATATATATATATATGCTCTTGTATTTGGTTTTGCATACATGTTCTTGTATATATGTATGTACAAATATGCTTGAAATAAATGATTAATCAAACATGCATTAATCAGCATGAAATCTCTTTAGGCATTGTTACCTTATGGACATATGACAGTGCCATACAGATACATTTTTACACTTAACCTGTGCTGTGTCTGATGTGTCTTGTAATTTAATATTGTAATGATATATGCATTTGAAAATCGAGTTGATGATGTTGGAATTTAGCTCATAGCTCATAGTTTCTCGCAGTCCATGATACATGTTTGAACAAGTGATATACCAGTACACACAGCTTACAACCTCATTGGTGCATGAGCTCATGTACTCACGCATGAAGTTTAGCAGTGGTTAGGAACTGTAGCTGTAGCTAACCACAGGATGACTGACGAGAGACAGCTTGCATTACAGACTTTTTCAGCATCTGTTACAGGTAAGAAAAGAACAGACATACTAGATTGACAACTATGAGGTTGTACACCGTGTTGACTGGCAGGTCACCTGTTTAATCATTTATATCGGTCTGCCAGGAACAAAAGGCTGCTAGCTAATTTCCCAACATCGTTAACTGGACCTTTTAAGTTTCTGTAACAAAACTAAAGTGCATTTGACTCTGAAACGGAACAGAATATTGTGGCTTTCAAAGGCCAAGGGTCATGTGGCCATGTCTGTCCATTCTTACTGCGCAGTATCTCAGGAGTGATTTGACAGAATGAAGCAAAATGTGTTGGGATGAACTGTGTAGATTTTAGTGCTGAACATTCAAAAGTCATTGCTGACAGCTGCGCTACCATTTAGCATAAAAGACACAAAGAGGTCTCACTCAAGAAGTCTCACTCAAAGGTGAAAAAGACAAAAAGTACCTTTAGTGCACCTGAAACAAGCCACTGGGTTTTCTGGATATTTATGTCATACCTATAGAGTAATTATCCTCAGTCAGTTCTCCTGGAGTCATTAGACCCAGCAGAACCATCAAAACAATACTCAAACCCAGGGATAATGTTGCAGAGAGTATAGTTGATGGAATCCATGTTGCAGACAGGATGGTGTGTGGTGAAAAGCAGTATTTAAAGCAACAGGTGCAGCGCTGAAAACCAGGAGTGTGTAAGGACATGACAGAATTAATTATCTCTCTGGTATTTTAAGCTAAATTTTCAAATCCTCAGAGCTTAATGACTATTTTAGAGCACCTGTCCTATTTGCCTCAAAAGCCATCTGGCATCATGGAGTGCTTTAATACAAGCTCTTTCCATTTCATGAACAGGAGTGAGGAGTTTAAAAGTGAATTTACCAAATATGAACCAGCACACTGGACTAAAACTAATTATTCTGTTCAGGAATGCAAGTAATTTAGCATCTCAATCAAAAAATAATTATGTACTTTACTATTTCATTTCTGCAACCATGAATGTTGCAGAAATAAATGGCAAATTGCAGCTGTGGCATTAACCTTACATTGGTGGTTGAATAAATTTATTAAGCATCATGCATTCTAGGGATATGAAAATTAAGTTAGCTTTTGTTCAGAGGAGAACCCCGGAAAAGTGTTTGTACTTTTACACATTAGGGCAGAGGTCTTCAACAGGTCAAGGGCTCCCAAGCAGATGGAGAGAATGAGTGGGGTCCCCCCACCTCCTCACAATATATAATTTATAAAATTATGATTTACATTAAACTGGGCCAAATGCCATATATAAACATAGCTTATTGTGCATCCAATGTTAAGCTATTCAAATAAAACACAGGTTGATATATTCCAGTTTTATTTTAAACATGTTCAGGGTACAGTGAAGAGCTCAGTTAAAACATACCTTGTGAAGTGATGCAAATGTAAGTACAGTGGAACCAACAAACTTTTCAGGTAATGAAAATTGGCCAAAATTTCAGGTAATGAAAAGAAAAAAATTGGCCAAAATTGTGTCCCGGCTAACAAAAAATTTGCGTTATGAATGGCCAAGTTTAAACATCAACGTGAATGCCATGCCGTATATTTGCCTTTTTCCACCTAAAATACTGATTCATTTAGTGTTTTTCATCGTGGGACCTAAGAAGAATGGCTGCCTCCCTCTCATCCTCCTGTGTCTTATAAATCAATAAATGTGCACGTATGGGTGTGTAATACATACTCTCAATGGGGGTTTTCATGGGTCTCAGAATGGATTAATTTGTTTTTACATGTATTCCTATGGAAAAACCGACCCCACCTAAGGAAGGTTTCGCTCAATGAATGTGATGCCAGAATGGATTAATTTCGTTACCCGCAGTTCCACTGTATCAGCATTGGGCCTCATGCAGCAACATTCTCTTAAATTCATGTTATATTTTCTCTTTTTTTTCTTTTGAAAAAATAAGGATTTTTTTGGTTAAGAGAAAAAATAAGACGAATCAACTCTGAATGCACCAAGCGTTAGCACTGTCCAAATTTGTTTTTACCCAGCTGTGCCGGATGTTGAATCTCACTTGATCATAAATGAGATGCGCCGGTTTGGTGACACCTTCTAAATGCCATAAAAGGGCAGGTGTGGTGTTCAAACAGCTGACTTTGGGTCAGCATGTGAAGCATGTCTTCATCAGGGTCTACAGTCATTTCTAACCTTGCTGAATTAGTGACGACAACAGGAAATTAACTGAGGTGTACAATAAGACTTAATTGACCAGTCCAACCAAATCACACACAAAAGAAAGAAATGACAGAGACATAAAATAACATAATGAAGGTCTCCCTTGAAAAACTGATTGCATTTTCAAGGGACTTTCTGGTTAAATAAAGGTTAGATAAAAAATAAGCAGTTCATTATGTACTTAGATGGTTTCGTCCAACAGGTTTACATGGATCAAGTCTCAAGTCACAGCGTGCGCTTTTACACACACTGTGACACACTCATGGATGATGATGACAGTCTTTTAAACACTGACAGAATAAAAACCTCCCACACTGTAGTTTATCAGTTATTTGATGTAAAGTCTGTAAATACGAGGTTATTGTCTTTATGGTGTGTTTTTACTACAGAAACAGCGTAAACTTTGGATTTTTTTAGTTCCCCTTTCAAATCAGTCTGTGCTGATATGCGGAGAAACACCTGACTCTGGTCAAAAACAAGCTTCATGCACTAGTCTTAACTGGGTTTAATTGATGAATAAGATATTTTTCAACCACAAATTTAATAATCATCAAGAATTAGATTGCATTGTGTTTCTGTGCATTGAACAAATCCTCCTGGGGCTGTAATGTTTTTATCTTATGTTGGTAAGAGTGCCCTCGACTTAAAATTTTCAGAGCAAAAATGAGAGAACACTGGTGAATCCCACAAATCAATGGGTACTAGCAAGGTAAGAGACTATGCAGTATACTAACAAAAATAAGAAATGTGTTCATACTTGTCAGGGTCGCAAGAGCAGCAGCCCAAGTAGAGAAGCCTCTTCCACACTATGAACACACTATTTTGAGACATTACAAACTATTTGCAAGTTTTCAGCTCTCGTTAGTGTGAATCTTTGCTCTGAACTGTGAACTGGGCTTTGTAATAGAAATTAAATTAGCTTCTATCCTGCATTTCTTCTGCATTATCAGCGGCCTTTATTTAAGTCTGCAATTTAACATCAGATTACAGTTTGTTTTTGTTCTATGCTTCATAATCACACAAGTTGATGAAACAGCAATTTACCAAGTTTCCTTGGAACGAATGCCATTAACAAGTTTTATATGCGTCTGTCAAGTTTCAAGGTGCCCACTGCCTTTGAACCTTTTTAAAACCTAATATCTATTCTGTTGAATCTGCCACCATATTTGCAGAGATAGAACTACAAAGAGAACTACAAAGCGTTGTCTTTTGATAGCAGCCTGCAATTTCCATGTCTCCTTATTGTACTTGTATTTAAAGGTGAGTGGATTTGAATGTATCATCTGAAATCCTCTCTCTCCTCCTGAATTAAAAACAGTCTTTCTTTGTCTTGACGATTTCCTTCCTTTCCTATAGACATGGAAGTGATTCTTTTTTCCATATGATTTGAAGGAGGGAGACGGAGCAATGTGGTGAGAGATTAATGTGTCAAATGATAACAATCTCCATACACCAAAAGGCTCTTTTGTTGCCGTTAATCACTGAACGTGTGGTGTGTGTGTTTGTGTGTGTGTGGGCCTCTGAATAATGATGATGCATTCATTTTCTCTTTTGCCAAGTTAGAAAGTAAAGAGAGGGTGGAGAGTAAAGAAAAGGCACAACTAGCGGTGCACTGAATTTTCTTTTAAATGAATTGTTTTGCCAGTTTTTCATGACAGATTAATTTGTTACGGCAGGGATATAAGCTTGAGTCAATTCATGAAAGGTTGCATTGATTTTTAACATGTGAATATTCCAGGAGTTTTAACTTTTCTTAATTACGATTGTATCAGACAGCTTTAGGCAAAACATTAAAGACCTATGAGCGTGTGTATTTGTGATAAGACACGAAACCACTGAGCAGTCCACAGTCCATTGCAGGTGTGAGTAAATCTACACTGTAATGTATAATTAAGAAAAAACTTGATCAGAGAGCAGCTCAGCTTTTCTTCACAGTGGGAAACAACAATGAAAATAAATGAGAAATTGATACAAAATGCTATTTTATTACCGTATTTTCCGCACTATAAGGCGCACCTGATTATAAAAACAAAATTCAAAATAACATTTTGGGGGGTACGCCTTATAGTGCGGAAAATACAGTATTAGTTATTCATGAAAGAAGAATGTTTCGATTATGGCTGTTTTCTAGATCTAGCTCCTTAAATGTTGACGACACATCAAATCAGAAGACTTTTACTATTGTTTGGTGTCAGTTTCATGTCTATAGCTTTATTTGTTATGTGACGACCCCGCTCCCACTTGGGTCTTCTGGCCCCGGTCTCCCCTAATTTTTTTGCAGGCGGAGCTGCGGATCAGCAGCACCTGGGCCTGGTGCGCGCTGTCCTATAAAAGTGCCATCACACTGCCGCCCGCTCTCTCTCTCTCTCCTTCCTCCTGACTTCCCACCCATTCCGAGGGTGGACGCCCTCGGAGCAGCAGGCTGGTGACCGCAGCACTTTATCCTTTTTTTTGAGCACATTCATTCACACACCTGCACCCAAGCATGCATTGCACCACTGACGCGCTGATTCTAATGTTCGTTTTGATTTGTGTGTTAAATAAATAATCCTATTTGGCAGCTTAACCGACTTGTGTGTCTCCTGTTTTGTCATGGTCTTGAGCCGGATCATGACAGTTACCTTACAGTAGATATTTTTCGTGCCCTGTAAGTGTAAACATTCTGGATCACTGAACTGTATTTGGAATATCGTCCATATTTGGATCAAACTTTGTGTTTGATAGAATATATTATGTTATACTGTAATTTTTGGCTATATTTTATGGGTTTTAATTGTGACATTACAAGGACCAATGTTGAATTTAGTCTCATCTCACAATGACAAAAAATCCTTTAAAAATCTTCTGGATCCAGACAATGATCCAGACCACTACCATAATCTGATCAGTTGATCCTTGTGCCATTTCTGACCTATCTGGAATATTTCATCCTAATCTGTTTGTAACCTTGTTGTAAATAAACAAACAAACAGATACAAAAAATATAAACTATTGGCATCCATCAGTCTTGGACTATGGCAGTTGCACCGTGGATTGGTCTGACATAGAGTAACCGCTGCCTCCCGTGTTGTTTCTGTCACTAGGACAGCGACACTAGAGTGACCTCTAGAGTGACCAGGGCACAGGCCTGGGTGAAGGTTATGGAGTCGTCAGAATTCCCTTCTCGGCCTTGCTAGCAGTAGCCAATGGAAAGGACGAGCCGGTACAGTTGGTGTCAGTGCAGCTGCAGGAGTTGCCAGAAGGTGTCACAGTGTTCGACCAACCGACTTTGGGGCTCCACTCTGTATTTTCTGTCAGGGTTTACTCCCTTTGCCTTTCCCAAACCAGTGGTAGGCCACAAGGCAGTGGCACTCATATCCCCAAGCGAGGGGTCCTAACTGGATACTGACAGCCAGCTGAGCCCGGGTCTTGCGTAGGCAGGGTTGACACTCCCTGAAGTCGCATCACTGGGGTTCCCAAAATAATAAATAAACTACAGTGAAAAACAAAGTGGACTACTTTTTACTTAGAAAAACCTCAGTAAACCTTTCCACACAGAAAACTTTAGTAAATATTACACAACTAAGTTCCAGGTAAACTATACATACTACTTACTAATTGTTCCTTCCCAAAATACTTAAGTAACCTTCACTTACAGTTTTCAGTTTTTGTGACTAAACTTACTCCATTATCTTAAGTATTTTTTTTCTTGATCTACAGTTGCTTCTAATATATTTGTTTTTATGTTTTCTTAACTAGCTGTTCTTTCATTTTACATGAGAATGTTTTAAATAATATTTACATACAGTTTCATTTACCTTTAACCCTACTGGTCTGCATATATTTCTTGTGGTTAAATAATGGTGTGGTGGTAAAAAAGTGCAGAAAATGAACAAAGTTGCACAAAATATTTTAAACTGGACACATATCTTGGACGAGCTGCTCAGAATAAGAGGAAAACGTGTCCAAAGTGGAAAATCACCTTAACACCACATCAAGTCAGGACAAACACACACACACAAAAATGTGCAATTTTGACAACATAGTATGTCAAACATGGCATTTGAAATGTGCTGCTTATTTGAAACAGTTTTTAACTATTTCAAATACTGCAAAAAAATATTCAGTCACATGTGCTGTACTTTGTATTCTGATATTCAGCTGGAGTGGCTGGCTGCTGTTACAACTGAATATCGTATAATCTAATCAGCTAATAGTACATTATTAGAGATGGGAAGTACTAAAATACATTTTCTCCTTCACATGTACCTGAGTAGATTTTTGAATAAAGTGTACTTCAGAAGAAGAAAAACTAAAATAAAAAAAGGACAAAATAATCAATTAAATACAAAAAGGGGAAAATGATCAAGCAAATCATCAAGATTAATAAACTAAGCAAGAAGTAATTTATAAAATTAACAATATAATCAAGATATTGAAAAATAAGCAGATATGATCATAAGGTTAAAACACAAAAGAGCAACAAAATTAGTAAGAAAAACAAAATACAACAACAAAGCAAGTTAAAAAAAATGAACAAAATAAACAACAAAAATCTTCAAAATTATTTTAAAAAAGGATCAAAATGAAGATGGAAATAAGTCAAACTATGGCCAAAATACCAGTTTCAAGGTTGTAATAAATTCCATGTTTTGAAGTTAATTACTACTTGAGTAGGTTATTTTTAATGGGATATTTAAACTCTTGCTCAAGTGCTTGTTTTTATGAATATTTCTGGATCCACTTGAGTTATTAGAACTACAGTATAAAGTAACTGTCACGCTGCAACCCAGGCTCGTTACTGGGCCTATACAGGCCGTCAGCCGACAACGGAGTTACAGCGCTAAGCAA
>JAQQAE010021387.1:0-10472 GCA_029823295.1 Pseudamia nigra | reverse complement strand
TTACTATTAAATCACTTTCTTTTCCAGAAATAAATAAAAATATTGGACATTGATATGTGAACATTTCTTAATAAAGACCTGACTATTTAATAGGGTGTCCTAATGTTTTCACATGACTGTATTGTTGGCCCTGGTGGCCTAACTTGCCCCCCACCACCACCAAACTAAGTGTTGCACATTTATTTATTTTAAATAGGTTTTTACACTGCATACCAGTCACATTGGTGAAATTGAAAGCACAATGGCAACATTGCATCTTTAACATGTAAACATACTAATGGATTAGTGGATGGGTGGATAAAAAGATACCGTATAAATCCCCACAGGAAATTTACAATTTCCAGCAGTATCCACAAGCTTAAGATAAATAAACGAAAGATAAATAAAAAATAAAGGCATGCAATAGATAGAAACTTAAGATACAGAAGGCAAGCAATAAATAGTCAAAAGAAAAAGAGCAACGGCCCACACAGAGGAGCCTGAAAGGCTGCCACTCGTGACGACATTGGAACTGGAAAATACAGGGGGGTCTGAGGTCACCGTGATTCTGGTAAAAGCAAAGGAGGTGGACGTACATCTATGTTAACAACTGATGCTCACAGAGCCAAGATGCTGACAGATACTGCAAACACTAGCTTGGCCATTAGCCACCTCTGCACAGTGGTTTACATTCCACCGGAGGGGAACACTAGTCACCAACCCCTTGCCAGGTGTTGCACTCACTTTTAAGGAAATGAGATTTCACCAAACAAACTGCCTTTTCACCAAATGACTGTTAAAAAGGTTTTAGCATTTTCTGAATTCACGCTTGGCCGCTGGTGAGCCACTGTTTTCTGGGTGAAACCCTGCAGACACATGTCACTCTCTGTGATTCATGAGATTCAACTGTTCTGACTTTGTTTTCACAATGCACCTTGCCAAACAAACCAAACCTTTTGAATAACGTATTCCCTTGTTCACTGGTCATGTGCACAGAATGGCATTTAGTTCTTCATACCAAGGAAACTCATCCTTTTTGCTCCTGAACTGCCACTTCTTCTAAACATGTCACACATTTTTACATATTATTGGTGGAGATTTTTCACTTTAGTGCAGAATTAGTTTTTAAAACATTGTAATACTTATGTTTTAACTTAGGAGGAACTCAGATATCAGTGTTTGTTGGAATAATGCTGATTTACTTACTTGTCCTTGTTAAATAAAATTTGTTTCACTCGATCACCTGATCAGTACCTCGTTAAGTAGAATGAGGTGTTTGTGTTGGAATTCAACAGACAATGCAATGGAATGTAGAGTTGCTGATTTCATGAAAAATTACAGTGGTTGCTTTCTTTTTCCATTTGTTACATAATGTGCAGTTACACATTATTTTGAGAGCCATAAATACTCCATCCGTAGCTGCATATCACATCTTCATTACACAGACAGCAATTGGCAAGAGCCAGCCGGAATAACAAGGCAAACTCTGAGGGCTAAGTATGTTTTAGATTTGACAGTGTCTTACAAAGAAGAGTTAACCATGCAAGTCACTGCTTTGAAAAGTCATTAAAAACTATGCCAGGAGTAAATTGCTCTGCTACAATGAATGACTTGGTGTCTCCCCCCTCTCTCTCCATCTCCCTCTCTTGTCTTTCTAAACTATTAAAAAAGCAATATAACTTCTTGTGGACAGTGAGGCTCTGGGGACCATTGGGGAAATGCTGATTGTTCCTGTAAGTTTACAGTCATGAAGATGTATTTATTATCATCAATACTATATGATATTGTAAACATTTTATGGCACACTTGGGGAAATTGCATTGCTCGGGCATCTCCAGAGAAACCGATGTCAAACTGTTGAAGTGTGGTGAATCCGTGTGAGGCTCTGCAAGGCAGTCAGTGCTTGTCGAAGCATGACGGTCAGCACAGTGTGGGTTCAGCTGACTGGACTTAGTAATACCGATGTGGAGTCATGAAGCCTGGTGGACATTTTTGAGTCCAGTGGAACAAAATCTGGCATCATATTAAACTTTCAACAGTCGGCCACAGAAACGTAAAGCTGCTGCCTCTCCACTCACCCACACATACAGTTCAAACCCAAACACGAAAATACAGCAACAGCACAAGCCACCAAAGGGTACGACAAGTTTAATTCAACATGTATGTTTAAATGCAAATTAGTGACCAGAGGTAGGTAGTACTCAAGTACATTTACTCCATTACATGTACTTCTAAGTAAATACACTTTGGAAAGTAGTTGTTTTACAGAACACTTTTTACTCTACTTACTTACATTTGGCTCCATTTTAATCAATAGGAGTCAACAAGGTTGTAATTAAAAAAAAAAAAACAAACAGAATAATCAATTAATTTTTAACTTACTAACTGCGCAAAATAATCAAGTAAATTAACAACGTGGATAAACTATGCAATGAAATGACCAATGAATTACAAAAATAATGACAAAGCTCAACAAAGTAAGAAGCAAAAGGGATGAAAAAACAAATGAAAAAACTGAGCAAAAAATAACAAAAATAATCAAGAAAGCTAAAATTGAACAAAATAGCGACAAAATCAACATCAGCGCAAATGAATAAAAGAAGCAATAAAGTGAATAAACTAGGCAAAATAAACTAGATACGTGAAGAAAACAAGTGATCAAAAATGAACAATGAAATGAAGGAAAAGTATGAAAAGCATCAACTAAATGCAAAATTCCAAAATAATTAAAACTACAAAGCACTCGGAGAGTGCAGACCTCCACCAAGGCCTCTCAGCTTCTCTTCATAGTGAAAACCTACCATTATCATCTGAACCAATGCTCATTTCCCACATAATGTTACTCTACAAAAAGTAATATTCTTAAATTTACTTGACCCTCATTGTTGGATTCTCTGACCATGAAAACCTCCCATTAGCATTTGGAATCACACATGTCATTATAGGTTCAATAGTTATTCCCCAAAGATAATATTTCCATCATGGTAGTTTTCTTCTGGATCTAGCTCCACAAATGTTGAAGGTAATCAAATCCGTGGCACATCATTGAACCAGCAGACTTTCCACTACAATTTGGTGTCAGTTTCATGTCTCCAGCTTTATTTGTTACATTACAATTAGCTATTTTTCCTCAACACGTGTAGGTATAAATATTCTGGATCACTATATCCACAATATTGCCCATGTCTGGATCAAACTTTGAGGTTTGATAGAATCTATTATGGTGTTATCCTGTGTTTTTTGGCTAAATGTTCTGGGTGTTACTTGTGACGTTTCAAGGACAAGTGTTGAGTTTGGTACTATCTCACAATCGCGGAGAATCCTTTAAAAATCTTTTGGATCCAGGCAATGATGCGCATCACTCCTGGAATCTAACTGATTGGTCCTTGTGCCATCCTGAAAGTTTCATCCAACTTTTCATGATATGTTGTGAACAGAAAAACAGATAAATAAGCTAACTCCAAGAAAAGCATAACTTACTTGGAGGAGGTAATAACCAACTAAATTTGAACAAAAAAAAATAAAATAACCAAAATAAGCAACAAGATGAGTAAGTGAACACATTAAGCAACAACATTGGTTAAAAATACCATGGTAGTTAAAAATGAATAGAATAACAAAATTGACAAAAACAAAATAAGCACCAAAATAATCAAAGAAATAAAGAAAAATTATCAAAATAAATATTTTAACTGGGGCTGTCAAAATTAACGTGTTAATCCAGACTAAATTATTTGCATGATTAATTAGATTAGAAATTTTAATGCGAATAATTCACAATAACTCATATCAAGAAAAAAGTGATAAAATCTTATGTTACATTTGACCCATGTCACTGACAACTTCTTTAGTTTTTACAGTTTCTAAGTCAGTTTAAATGTAAAAGTACAAGTCTTTACACATTTTAAAACAAATGACATTAGTTACTGTTGAAAACAATGAACCAAGTGTAAAAAAGCAGAAACATCTCAGCAGAACATTACAGAGGTTCTGTTAAATTCTACAAAGCAGGTGGAATTAACTTTGGTTACACAAGTTTAAATTAGAAAAAATATACATATACCACTTATTTTACATTAAATATACATTTTAATGTATAATAAGTAATTTAAGTGGAGTGTCTATATCACCTTCTATGATGAGAATTTTTGCTCCCATAAAATGAAAAACAATAAATGGGTATTAATCGTGATTAATCAAAATTAATCCACAGTGGCCCTGTGATTAATCAGATTACCAATTTTAATCGTTTGACAGCCCTAATTTTAACCCAATATATTATGTACTAAATCCCATATTATGAGGCTACTTACTATTGAGTAGTATTTTATGAAATACTTGGGTTGTTATAATTATGTTACAAATATTTTTACTTGAGTACTGACTCTATTTACTCAGACCCACACAGAGCCTTTATACATACAAAAACACAGCATCTGCAAAAACCCACACACTGGTTTTGCTTAATACATATGTTTAACTGCAACTCGGTGACACCGGTGTAATCTTCTAATAACGTGGATGCTTCTGAAAAGCACATTACAGTGTTCCTGACGCAGCCGGAGATGTGTTCATGCATAAAAGCCAGGGTTTTATTTAGGCAGCTGCCGCTTCACGGGCAAAGCGCTGCTGACACAGGCTGAGCGCAGAGCTGCGGGCTGTGATGTGACAACAGGAAGCTGTGGTGGCAGGAAAACACCTCAAGAGAGAGCCCCGATCCCGAAGAGCGCGTCCGGAACGCGCCTAGAAAACTGCCAAGTGTCCCCTGACCATATCGGAAAAGTTCATTTTAATACAGACCAGACACTCTAAACACAAATACGGACACATCTTCCTCACTTGATGTCTTTTTTTTTTGCTCACGCACAAAAGAAATTAGTGCAAATATTAGCTTTAATGCGCACAGATGGATATTAAAGATTTCTTTCCGCTCTGGAAAAGTCAGTGCGAAGCCGCCAAAAGCCGAGCACCGTTGGCATCCGATCAGACTGACAGGTGTTCTCCACCCAGCGCCGCCTTTAACCTTCAAGACGGCGACAATAACGTGGTCTCCCATAGCTGAGCCAGGCAGGCGACATCAAACTGTTTTCTTGGCAATGTTGGCAAAAGCCTCTTTATCCTCAGCATTACGCAACTGCACAGACATGCAACATGACAGACAAATGAAAAGATCCAGTATGCCTAGTGTACGGCCAAATCAAAAAGTCCTTTAAAAAACAAACAAAAAAACAAAGTCCCACTTGATTAGATTAAAAAAACACCGCATTTAAATGTTATTATTGAAGCAATAAAGTTTCACGCAAACGTGCAGATGAACTAATAATGCTGTATATTTGCAGAACAGCATTTTACATGTTGTTTTTAAAGGCACATGAATAGCGAACAGGTTGCACACTTCAGCGACCTCAACTTACTGTTTGAAGCGCAGACTTTGCATACTGAGTCTTTCCATCTTTTGCACAAGCAAGTTGCCACGCAGCCGTCAGCGGTGCGGCTCACTCACCCGTCAGCTGATCGTAGGATCCGTCCAGCTCTCTGGAGTCCGACAAGCTTTGGTCGCGGGATTTCGCCTTCATTTTCCCGGTGTGCGCCGGAATGTGGAAGTGTGGGAAACAGCTGATACCTCGGCTATTTCTGTGCGTCTCAGGGAAGTTGTTTGTTCACGGGGGTCGCCTACAAGCGTTCACAAGTCATATTTGATGTGGCGTTAATAAAAGGTAGAGCCATGTAATTCGTTCGCGTCCGTCTCCTGCGTGCGCTCTCGGCATCCAGAAGTGGAGTGAACCGAACGCGCTCTCTGACAGGCGCGCACACGCACCAGCGAGAGACCGACGCAAACGCTTTGTAACAACCTCCAGAGTTTAAATTCGAATTTGCTCAAAAGTTTGGACACACCTCCTTCAGTGTTTTTTTTTTCTTCGTTGTTATCATTTTCAACACATTTACACTCACGCTATTCACACCGTGAACGAATACAAAAGTGTGAAACAACCCAGAACATGTTTTATGTTACAGACACATTAAGCTTTGTTAACAGCTTTGCACTCATGGTATTCTCTCATCAGACGCATAGCTGTGACTTAAGAAGACTTAATTTAATTTGGAAGGACTGTCTTTACTCCAATCTTAAATATGTGTTTTTTGTCATAATATGGATTTGTACAGTAATTGTAGTAGCACCAATAGGGCTGTTGACTCTGACAGAGCTGTTCAGTGAGGCCAATGTGGAAGTAACTGTGAGTTGTAATCCCACTACTTGGCCACTGGAAAACCGTCCGACTCCAAGAAGCTTTTTTCCCATAGATACATGTGATTATATCTGAAAATACTAAGTGAATAATTTTTTTTCCATGGGTCATCATGGTCTCAAACGTTTTATTTGGACCCTCTGAAAAAGTAATGTGATGGTCCATCTTTAATTTTTTCTTCGTTATTAAGATATTTCAGCAAATAATCCAACAAATCACTGCTGTGCGGGTTTAATTGTCATGTCGCTATAGTAACAGCTGGCTAGTGAAGTCAGACCGATTCGGACCTTGGTAACTTCTATTTATTCAATATGTGCATAGTTAAACATGAGATACACTCTGTGGGCAAGTGTTTACACTAACAACATGTAATATGACTTTGTTTGACACTGCGTGGTGAAATTTTACCACATCAGTAAGCTAGTGGCTAATATTAGCTTCCCATAAATCCCTTGACATGAACGCTTGGTAAGCCCCACTGCCGTTCATCCAAATATGGCTACATCCAGTTTTTGGCTCCAATATGCTGTCCAGGAAGTGACAACCTGATTGGCCTCAAACCGGCCCTTCGGAAACTAGCGGGTGATGTCACGGTCACTTTGTCCAGTTATATATACACAGTCAGTGGTCTTTACCCTTCCTCTGCACAAGACAAATGGTGATCTGAAGCAACCATTCCCAAACACTAGGTCGGGACCCAAAGATGGGTCATGGGAGAATTTATTTGGGTCACAAAATGAATTGGTATTTCAACTAAGCAAGAGCTTTGTTTTTGATATGAATGTTTGCATTGCTCTGATCGTTGTGGTTATAATGCACTTCAGAATGAATGAGAGTCTGTTGCACTTGCCTAAATGCAATGATTTAGCATTAAAATCTCTTTAAAAAGCACCAACATGTCTTTAGTCAATATCTCTTCAAAATGGGTCATTTATCTGCTCTAGATAATAATACAGTATTTGCCTTGTAGTATGGTAAAATAGAAGTTAAATTGATTAAGAACATTCATTTATGAACAAATTCACTAATTCTCACGATTTATAGATGAATTATTTGGGTCATGACCATAGTCTGTATATATTATGGATAAAGTGACCGTGACGTCACCCATGACTTTCTGAAGGGTTGTTTTGAGGCCAAGCGAGTGGTCACTTCCTGATCAGCATGTTGGAGCCAAAACCCGGATGTAACCATATTTGGACGAACGGCAGCGGGGCTTACCACGCGTTCATGCCAGGGGACTCAAGGGATGCCAATCTTAGCTGCTAGCTTACTGTTGCAGTAAAACTTCAACACACAGTGTCAAATAAAGTGATATTATGGTGTTGTTAGTGTAAACACTTACCCACAGCTGCAGTCGAGTGTATGTCATGTATAACTATGAACATACTGAAAAATAGGAGATATGGAGGTCCAAAACTGTCTGACTTCACTAGCGAGCTGCTGCTATAGCTACATGTCAATCAAACCCCAGCGTGGCAGTGATTGGTTGGATTATTTGCTAGAATATCTTAACAACGAAGCAAAAAGTTAAAGATGGACCTCCATGTTACTTTGTAGAGGGTCGAAATAAAACATTTGAGACCATGATGACCCATGAAAAAAATTTATTTGTTTAGTATTTTCAGATAGAATTACATGTATCTATGGGAACAAAGCTTGTTGGAGCCAGACGATTGGTTCCCAGTGGCCAAGCAGTGGGATTACAACTTAAAGTTACTTCCACATTGGTCTCACTGAGCAGCCCCAGTCGTTGCCCCTTGGTTTCTTGTCATAATAGGGATTTGCACAGTAGTTGTAGTAGCACTAATAGGGCTGTTGACTCCTTTACCCACCTTTCCTCTGCACAAGACAAATGATGATCGGAAACAGCCACTCCAAAATACTGGGTCACTTGCCTAAATGCAATGATTTAGTATTAAAATCTCATTAAAAAGCACCAACATTACAAAAAATACATGTCTTTAGTCAACATGTCTTCAAAATGGGTCATTTATCTGCTCTAGATAATAATATTTGCCTTGTAGTATGGTAAAATAGAAGTTAAATTGATCAAGAACATTAATTTATTAAGTCATTCACTCATTCTCATGATTTATAAATGAATGATTTGGGTCCCCTGAAGAATGCATGGGAACCACTAGTCTACAAGACATTAAAAAGTCATTTTCTTGACTGCTTTATTTTTGGTCATACTTCTTTTGCATCAAATTTGGTTCACTTTTTTGACTGGTTTGCTTTTGCTGCTGATTTTGTTCATTTTTTTCTGATTTTCTTCTCTTTTTCTTCATTTTTTGATTGTTTTGTTCTTGATTTTTCTTCCATCTTTATTCACTTTTATTGATTTGCCCCACTATTCTTCCTATATTTCTTCTTTTTCCTGTTTATTTTGCTAATTGTAATTCAAACCACTCACTGTCTTATTGCGTTTTTGTATAGCTTTTTGCCTTCATTTTTTTAATCGATAAAAATTTTATGCCACCTTGTTCCTGTCCAGAGTGGTGAACGCCATGCATAAAAGCATTAATAGAGTGGTGAAACATTTTCCAGATTAGAACACCACACCTTAATTTATACAGTTCCTCAGTAACTTTGTCCCCTCTCCTTTAATATCACCGTAATATTGTCTCTCTAGTGAGTTCAGGTCGTGTCAAGTTTGTACAGAGACATCAGCAGGAGCAACAAGGAGCAAAGAGCTGCTGCTGCCAGACAGAGGTTCTGACGATATCTGATCTATAAATACTCCCTGGCACTGGGAAGCCTTGTGTCTCCCTCTCTTCCATCTTCCTCAGCGTCTTCACCTCCATTCGCCTCACTCCTGCTTGCTGACTATGACATTTGGTCACAGTCTGTCAAGCAATCTGTCTCCGATGCAGTGTATTTTCTACACCACAGTAGGTTTTGCATCTTCATCCTGCCAGTTCATTCATTTCTCCCGAGTGACAATAGATACAATATTTGTGCCAGGGTGAAATGATTTTGCTTGGGAAGGGGACAATGATCATGCAGTCGGTGGAAATGATCATGCACTTTAACCTCTGCAGAAATGACGATGGGAAATTTAGTGTTTGCTCCATCACCGGCTCTCTCTGGAATGAAAGCACATCACAAAAAGGCTGGCAGTAAGAGCTAGTAAGTGTCACATCTGTCAGTGAAATGACCATTCAGGCAGACATTTTTCTCATGTACTGTATGCAGACATATGTGCATATTGCCTGTATGTGCAACGCTCTGCATTTAGCCACTGACCTGCCTGCATGCATGACATTCATGCAGATCAGCTCCTGGATGAAGACACTGAGTCCGTTTACATGTGCACTAAAAATCTGACCATTTTTTACATTTACTTTTTGTGAGAAAAGATGTACCTCTGAGAGTAGATATTTTGAAGAATGCTTTTTAATCTTACATTTGGGACAAAGAACTATACTTCTACTTAGTCACATTTGGCAACATCTTGATGAATATCAGAAAAATGAACCAAAAATAATAAACAAATGGAATAAAACAATCAAGTAAATTGTCAAAAATGAACAAAATAACCAACTAAATTGAACAACTTCAACAAAATAAGCAACAAAATTATTAAATATTATAAAAATAATAAAGTAAATTGAAATGGTAAATAAGGAAATGATCAAAATGGTCAAAATAATGAAGTAAATCACAAAAAATGAATGAAATAACAAGCAAAATTTAACAAAGTCAACAAAACACAGAGGAAAATGAGCAAAAATGACATAGTCAGTGCTGCGATGAACTGGTGACACACGGAGGGTGTACCCCACCTTCGCCTTAAGACAGCTGGGATAGACTCCATGACCCTTATGAGCATTAAAGGATAGAAAATCTTCTCCCACCATCTCCCTCTCTCTCTACATCTCTCTCTCCATCTGGCTTTTCTCTCTCCATCTCTCACCTTCTCTCTAGTCGCCTCTCTTTCTCTGTCCCTCTCCACCCCCTTTCTTATTTTCTATTTTTGCAATATTGTGATACTAACTTGCATCTTCCCTGTAGTTTTGTGCTTCCTTCCTCTGCCCTAGGTCCCTAGGTGTCTTCATGTCCTTGCTGTGTGTTTGCTGGTTCTGGACCGGTCCAGTGTCTGTGGACGTCGCCCAGTGTATGTGTTGTTTGTTGTTCTATCTCTACTTTTTTCTTTTGTCTCTTTTCTGTCCACTAACCCCAACCGGTCAAGGCAGATGGCCGCCTACCCTGAGCTGCTGGTTCTGCTGGAGGTTTTTCTCT
>JAQQAE010021386.1:0-10472 GCA_029823295.1 Pseudamia nigra | reverse complement strand
GAGGGGGTGGGGGAGGGGGGATATGGCAATTTATCCATGAATAAATCAAAGCTCTCTAAAATGGCTTATTGCTACAGATTTGCATTCTCATTGTTTACATTGTATAACTCAATTTAGTTCACTAAATGAATTCCTAAACAGACTTTTAGCTTTCCATTTTATTTGTAGTTATGGCGGTTCAAAGTTAGTCAAGCTAGTCAATAAAGCACTGCATGCCAACGAGTCCTGTGCAAGTGTGGTGTGGTACTGACCTTTTAATAACTGCATATTCAACAGAGATCCCTGTGGTACTATTCATTATTGTTGTAACACTAGCTCAAGTACCTTAGTGGAAACTAGAAATTGTGGTTCCCCTCAACCAAAACCTGCTCATTATTGCCCATGTGAACAGCTTGTCTAATTCATTAAGCATTTCCTGCACTATGTGCTCTAGAGACAGAGAAAGCAAAGAAAGAACTGTAGAAGGGAGGGAGAGCGATGGTAGGATGTGGTTTAGCCCAAGCGTGCGTGAAGTGAAATATGACTGATTAGTGCATTCTTGGGTTGACATGCCCTCACTGCAGCTGAAACCTGTTAACTCAATGTGCACAGACTGGGCCGATGGAAAAGTCAAACCTGTTGTGACGGCCACATGGTAAATATTATGGTTGGCTGACCAGGCCACAGCTCAAGTAGGGTTGGAGAGATATAAACAAACAGCCTACTGTGTGATTGATTGCATGTGTGACACTGCATGTCCATGATTGGCAGCAAATGCATATTGTATATGTGCATGTTTGTGTTTGTTCAGATGCATCCGTGGAATGATGAGCAGTAGTTTTTTTTTTTTTTTTTTGTCTGACAGGAAGCATAATACAACATGACAGAGGCTGAGTATTTCTCAACATCTGTTTGTACGTTTTAAACAAACATGGCATTGTGCAAATCTGACCAGGGACAAACACAGTTACATCTTGTGGATTGCTGTGGGAAATGAACCAAGGGAATGTAATAGTACATGGAGAGAAGTCACATTCAGCATTAATGTCAACACCTTGAATCATCCTTGTTGGATCACGATAACAAATAAGTCCTTTTCTACTCTCTCATTAATCCTGGAAGGGTTAATATGGATTTAACACAACTCTAGCAAAGGTCAGATTAAATCAGTTCTTGGTAAAGCCAGTGCTTGGTTCTGGTGAGGCTAGGAAATACAATAAGAAGTCGTGATGAGCTAGTGTGATCCTATCTGTCAGCAACCATTAGTGGTCACATCAAAGTCTCAATGAAATCAGAGTCTTGCTGAGAGCTATCATTATGGGGCTGTTTGAAAGTCTGCACGTCCAGGTTCCAGATCTACCTCAATCCCACAGTGCTCTATGGGGACCAATGCCTTTGCAGCAGCAACTGCCACTCAGTATTCCTTCCAGTGGGTTAAGTTCACACCACTTTCTGCCACTAATTATTGAACAATAAGGTGAGGAACAGAGGCTATCAAAGGAATTTTTTTTAAGTTCACTACCCCATGTGTCCTTATCTCTATAATGAAGCAGGAATTAACACTTCTTTTCATCTTCACTGCAGGAAGTCATAATGATTTCTAATGCCCAGAAACAGGTAAAATACACCTTTCCCAAAAAAATGGATTTTTAAAATTTCTCTTTGTATACTGCATTGGATGTATGGAGTTGAAGCAACAACTTTTGAAAATGGATGACTGGTCTTGAAATCTTAATTCACAAATATATACACAAAAAAATCATCACGAGAATCAGGTGCCACTCGGCCTCACTGCTGATTTCAGAGAGTTTCTGCCCATATAAAACTGCCACAGGCAGAAATTTCAACCATTCCGGCTGTTGTGTGTATCTAAACAACTGTGTGTTCAGCTTTATGGGTGGTCTGTGTAGTAGAATAATCACTGTAATCTCAACCATGTTGGGGGAAAATAGTAGCTCACCAGGAGTTCAGTGTGGCTGTCACAGGAGTCTATGCTTGACAGGCTCACACTTGAAAAGTCCCTACGCTCTGAGCAACTGTCCTCTCTCCTGTCTACCCCTTATCTGCTCCCCTCAGTCCCTGACACACACATGCACATACATACTCTTCCTCGCCATCAGACAATAGTGTGTTGCAACAACTGTCTCCCTCGGCCACCTCTGTTCTCTGCCCACTCGGGGAAGATGACATGTGTTTGATGGCCAAAATCACTGCACTGTCTACCTTCTCTGTCTCCTCAGCACACCAAGGCCTCAGGGCTTAGGGGTGGGAAGTTGAGTGAGTGGCATGTTTGTACTGCTCAGCCCCTTCAAAAGAGATTTAATGTAGCTGATATGTTGTTTTGTTAGCTGCTTTGTATGTCGCTCTTAATTAGCTCCATGGACAAACAGTTACGTTGTGCCCCCTCAAAGCCACTACAGCTAATCAGGGATGCTGAGGAGCCTGAGATGAAGAACAGAGTGACGCTGACCTCAAAATGTCAGCTGGTGTTGGATTTCTTATTGTTTACTATCACTATGCACTGGTGTGCATGCTTAAGGCTCTTTGCATTTTGAACTCTGCTTTTTGTCCGTGTAGATAATTTTTAAGGAATTACTTGGCCTGTGGAAGAAATTTTAAAAAAGACTAAAAAACCTTGTGGCTTTTTGTTGAAGGGATGGAAGCTCATTATGGGGAAACAGGCTGAACCTTAGCCACCCACGCCATTCATTTGGGGAGCCATGAGGCTCATTATCCTTTTGGAGGGACTGCAGGTCAGGGCACCACAACCTGCCCTCCGCAACTGCCGCAGCAACAAGACACACAAAAACTCAGAGGTGACGTGAAACAGCACATTACGATCTTTTGCCCTTATCTTATTTGCTACTCAGCCGGAGAGATGGGAGGAATGAGAGGAGAAGATGTGGCAACTGTCAGTCAGTATGAGCTTGGGTGATTGATGGTGGCAATCCAGTCTGCTCTGAGAGATCTGCATCAGGCCCATTGTTCTTTATAGGTTTTACCTTTACAGATCCTGACTTGGTGCAGCGTCCCACATCCTGTTGGATTTTGTTAAGACGTTTAAGTCTTCAAAATTGCAGCTCACACTGTGAATTACCAGCAAGAAAGTGTTTTCCTTATCATGAAATCAAAGAGCAATTACAATAATAAACTTTCCGTTTGCTGAGTGGGTGGATTGTATCTCAGCCTCAATCTGACAGTCACCTTAATGAAGACTCAGGTCTTTATTTTATTTGAAAGACATTCTATGTTTATTTCACACAAGACAATATTCTTCTTGTTTGTACCTTAGCTTTTTTAAACCATAAATCCATAAGAAAAAACAACAAAATGAAAATAAAATCCATGCTTTATATTATGTTATGTCAGTGCAGAGGCTCATTAAAACAACTTTAGAAGTTTTCCCACTTTTTACATTGTTCATCTATAAGTCAATTCTCTTTGAAAGCACTGAACTTTCAAGAACACACTGTCACAAAGTAATTCACATTAAGAAGAATGCAGGCTTAGAAACCCACTGGAGAGAAATGCGAACAGTCCAACATCAGATGTTTTTGGCTCTTGACTGTGTGGAACTTGGCAAGCATGTTTCTAATTGTAATGAGCTTGAAAGGCCTGAAATACTCAAAAAAGTCATCACTTCATATACCAGAAGCTTAATATTATGGCTGTACAGTATATGGTGAAAAAATATGAAATTGAGACCTCTGTTGGTCTAGGTGTCTACTGTGTCATGCAGTCTCTTACTCTCCCTTTTTAGTGGAAATGCCATAGGCACCACATCATAATAAAGAAGCAGTGAAGCTTGTACGCTCATTTCATGTCCGCTACCTCTTTACCAAGATGACAGCTGACTGTTGCCAACATAACTAACTCATGATCTGTCTGCCCACGGCTCTGAATGGTTCCTTGGTCCTCAACACATACTTGCATATTTACATCCTCGACCACACTGAAGTGCAGGAAATACTCAAAATTATATTAGTTTTTAATATCCACCTTAATTTTGATGCTGCATTGTGTACAATTTAACAACTGAGCGTGTGAGAGCTACTCACACATGATGGTTAACACAAAGTTACCACAATACAAAAAAAAGAAAGGGATCTTTCCAATGATAAAAAAATGAGCACCGCGTTTCTCTGTTACTTTGGAAACACAGCTTTTTTATTTCACCTGTCTCCTGTCCTTGGGTTAAATAAATCAGTAGCAGAGTTCTGCCATGGGCACCAGCTGTTTTTATCTGCTTGTTGCTATTGGAAATGATGGCACTTAGACTCAAGGGCCCTTCCTTAGCCTTGATAGAGCTAGCTATCTATTCTGAGCCTCTTGGCTCTTTCTGTACCCCTGCTAACTGGATAGACACAATCTGCCCTTATCACTAACCCCACCATGGTCCCCTCTTTGAATCTGGCTGAAGGGAAAATGAGGGAGGGAAATTGTGGTTTGGATAATGTTTATGATTCCCGCTCTTGCTGCCCTTTCCTGCTACCCACCCTCCCGTTCCCTGAATCCCATGGCTGACTGATAATGGAACAAAGCTGCTGTCCACTCATCTGTGCACATCACATGTCCTGCACAGAGCCCCCGCCGGTTATAGTGAATCATCTGCGACAGAGCAACTGGAGCACACGGTCACTCTTCCCCCTGGCCCTGCCTGGCAAGTACTGAATCGCCAGCCCAAGGAAGTGAAGAGAGGGCAGACAAGACTTTGCTGAGATCGCCCCTCCCTCTTCCCCGAAGCTCACAGAGATCAAGCCTGCATGGATGCCCTGTCTGAGGCTGTTTGCTCTTAATTGAGTTGCTCACTCAGCGACTGGCCCTGGGGGACACCTCTGTGTCACTTCCTATGATTAACCTAAATTTCATCCATCGTCCAGGACTGCTGCCAGATCTGGTAAGGCCAAGAAGTATGTGTTGAGACATCCACAATAAAAGAGCAAGAAGAAGAAAGGGAAACGGGTGAGCAGAGGGCCAGCATAAGATTTGATGATGGTGGCAGAATGAATACAGCCATTAATGCACACATCTATACATAAAACAGAGAAGTGAGGATGAAGATAATTAAGATTCCAGGTAAAAGGTCCAACTTCCCTGCCTCAGCAAAAGCTATACTGCATTGATGTCGCACAGTCTGTATTGAGCTGGTCAAGTGGATTTAAAAATGGGCTTTTGTCATACCAAGTTCCATTAAACAGCACTGGTGCAGACCAATTTGGGCTTTTTAGCTCTGGCCTTGCTCCAGGGGATAGAACTATAATGTATGGGGCTTTCTATGACTTTGTCATAGCCTAGGTTGCTCATTTCCACAGTAAGTAGCAGGAGATCAAAGGCAGCGAGTAAAGAGCTATTCTGTCCAGATCTACTGTACACAGGGCCAATCAGAGCTTTCACTTATTGGCACTCCACGAAGCAGTATAAATCACGTCAACCAGCATCGACCACAGCCTTAGTCATGAACAGCAGCCCACAACAACACATGGATTTGCTGCTGTCTTTGATCAATGTGAAGTTATTTAACAGCTTTGATGGGCGACCATCAGCAAGTACTATTGTTTTCCTTTTTGGTTTTCACAGCTTTTTTGTGTGTTCACTTTCACTAGTTTTCCCTCTCACTTGCTTCCTTTTTCATGCCTATTTTGTTTTCCAAACACTTGTGTGCGTCGGCAGCCCTCTCCCTGCCAAGGCACTCATGGAGAAGTGATAGGCATGGGGAGTCTGTGGGCCAGCAACCATGAAATAAATATGGATGGTCATGAGTGAGATGAGCGAGGATCATCTGTTTTGCCATCTGCTTGTGCGAGTGCGTGGATGTAATGACTGTAGTCCTGCCTAGCCCAGTGAGCCCTCGATTTCTGGGTAGGCACTTGACAGAAACGCACATTTCCAGGTCCAACAAAGTCACACAGAAACACACACACACCAATCATGTACACGTACACATTTATCCTAGCATGCACATACACAATTGCACAACACAACTCATACTGTACTCAGTTGTCCCTCTAGAACAATGCATTACACAATGAGCCACCTATACACACAAGCACAGTAGTGGTTTTCCCTACGAGGTGCAGGCACCAAGCCTGGGCTGCTGTGTGTATGACTGCCCCGACTATTCTGCAAGCATCTGGCCCGATGTGGCTATTAGAAATGACAGGCTGACAATTGCCAGGCAGGATTGGTGCTGGTGATTGTTCAGCTGGCAGTGGCCTACCATGTGACAGTCTGTTAGTGTCTCTGCATGAAGAACAACATGGGACTTGTGTTCGCACCACTCTGGGCATTGAGGGGAATAAAAAAAAAATGCAGCAATCCACCAACACCAGCAACTTCCCTCACCTCCCCTTCGCTCTGCCCCCATAAGCAGACAAACCTCTTTTTTTCTCTGGACGGCTTCGTCACCGAGTGCTGGTAATAGTATGAGTGTATGTTTATAAAAAAGAGGAAAAAAACAGGCTGCTGAATTATACATATTCCTTATGGAGGGTGACACAGTAGGAGCTCTCAGAATCAATCTTGATGCTTGGATGGAATCATAGAGCGCAGAGAAAATGGCAAACATTGCTGTGGCTCAATGGCCTGATGCTCTCATAAATATGTTTTTATGGCCCTGAATGAGTTGGGGCACAGAGGTGTTTGGTGCTCATAAAGGTGTGTGTGCCAGACTGTACAGTATAATGCTTCATACCGGAGGTTAAAAAACACTCCTAATTTAATTAGCTTATACAATTTGAGAATCAATAGCACGTCAATCATAGTTTACTGTCAGTACATCATGGATCAAGAGTTCAATGGAAGAAAAGGGCTTGACTGTTGATACTGTCTTGTTTCTTATGCTGTCTTGTGATTGGTGCTATTACTATATAGTGCATTGACCATCTGCACAACAAAGTTACAAATGCATTTAAGGCAACACAACACTCTCAAATCAAATCCCATCTCATTTAGAGGATCCTCTGTGGAGAAATTGAACATTCTGCTGCCTCTGATTTTTCATCCATCCTTTGGGTTAAGTGTTGTCTTGGGAACTCGGAGAAAAGCAGTCGGCTGGGGGTGGAGTGGGGTGAGGGAGACTGTTAAGAGGCTCTTGAACTATAGTCTACTGTCAGTGGAGAGTGCTGAATGAGAAAACTGTCCAAGAGGAGAAAAGAGAAGCAGGAGAAGCAACAGATTCATGGGTAGGATGATTTGTTTTGCTTGTCTACACCTCCTGAAGCTGCCAGCTTCCCCTCTCAATGAAACTCAGTGAATCAAGCATAGTTCCATGTACAAAGTCAGAGGATGCATAAGTTAAAGCAGCTTTACTAATGTAGCTTTACTGTTCCTGTGTTGTTTTCACTTTCTGTTCCCATGCTCCTTTTTGTCTGATTAGGAATTTCAGAATGTTCTCTTTAGTGAAACAGCTCTCAGAGAAATAACGACAAAGCTATTCCTCCTATTCAGTTATGATGTTTTTCTCCCTCATTCAGTTTGATGCTTCACCAACTGGCACACTCTACTGCTTTTTTCATCATGCCCTGGCATTTAAGCTACAGCAAAGGCACTCTTTGAAATGTGTGGCTCAAAAAAAGTTATCCATCCCTGCTGATGTGCGGTGGCCACAGGACACAGGGATATGTTTTGAACCTGTGTAATTTGGTGATTAATGTTGACCCTGTCTGCCCTATACTTTATTTATCTCCTGTTTTATTGAACCATAGGGAACTGCAAGACTGCAGAAACTCGAGACTCTGGAAGCCAGTATTGCATAAATGTGATGCAAAGGGACTCTGATATTGCCATTCTTATGTGCCCTTTAGTTCTCTGATGATTCACCTGCCAATAACCAAACATGCCTCACTTTCATGTCTTGTATGCTCTAATAAAGCTTAATAACAAGTTGTGGATTTAAATAGCACAGGCCAAACTCTGGCACCAGCTCTATCCCCCTTTCCACATTAAGCTAGAAATAGCCAAGATCTGGCCCAAAACGTCACAGGGAAATTGGGATTAAGTTCAGCTTGATGTCGCCCATCTCTGCGCTGCCCAGCTTTCCACTTGCACTTTCCCAGCAGCACTCTCACATCTTTGTGGGTCACATCACAGAATTCCTGTCATCAAGGGCGGCCGGTTTTAATGTCAGGGACTGTGATATCTCCTCCCCAAACCCTTCCCTCTCCCTCTTCCCTTCCACCGATAACAGCTAATCCTTGCCTCACATTAAACTGTGACCAAGATCAATTAAAACCCTGCCTCACCCCGATAGCAATCTCCCTCAGCAGCAGCCAATGGTAAGAGTTTGTGTGTCTGTGTGTACAGTATGTGGGTACATATGTGGATATGCCTGAATGTGTGTGTGCTAAAGGGGAGAGCTGTAACAGAAAGTCATCTCCATCCTCTTCACTAGGTTGCAGCCAGTTGCCAAGCCGCAGGGAGCGCTTGCCATTGATTTTCATCGCCTCTTAACAGAGATGAAAGACAATAAAAAACAATAACAGTGATGATCACAACACTGCCGGCCATGTATGGTTATAGTGATTAACCATATCTTAATTAGTATTCTTTCTCTGGTTGTAATTATTTTATTTGGCACAAGCCTTACTGTTGTGTTCCATAAAAATAAATAAATAATAGCTAGTGTGTACATACATATTTGTATGCAGGTTTGCTAATGAGCTGCTGTTGAATGTGAGTCCTGACAATGTTCCCTTACTTTCATTTTTCATCTTTTTGGACCAGTCCAATACAGCTCTTGCTCACACAAAGAGGATTCTCCCCTCCTATCGTTTTTATTTAGAAAGTTGAGTATAAGTGGGCAGTATTTTCTGTTACGTATGGTGTGCCAGCTTCATGGTGCAGTGTTGTTTCCAAAACCATTGGCATCACAGAGAGACTGGTTGGCAGAAATGGAAAGCTTGGTCTTGAGGTGCCAAATGTGCTTTGGCATGTGAGATGGAGGGCTGGGTAGTGGGAAGTGCAGGACGCAATGGAGGTAGAGGATAGGGAGGGATGGTAGTGTGCACGGCAGGACAGGGCGGGAAAAGAGGCGGTGTGGAGTCTCATGCGTGCAGAGTGGCTGCCAAGCTGACTGTCATGTTAGCCACTGGGATTGGCTGCTGTGGGCCTCAGGTTGTTTTGGTGTGTACATCAAAAGGACAGGCTGTGAACATGAAAACACAACTCATTTTTATCCTATCTTTCACTTCTCCAATGCTACTTTTTTCTCTTGCTCTTAGGCTCTCTTTTCGTCTTCTTTCCCACGAGAGACTCATCCAAGGTGCTGCCGATTCTTTGAGCTCAGGAGGAGAGACAGCATGCCTGCAGGGTTGCCACGACAAAGTGCAGGAAAGACCTGGGAGAGGAGAGGAAAGGATAGCAGCGAGGTAAAGATTCGACCAGCAGTTTGAATGACACAAGCCTAACTATTGTGTTATCAAGATAACAGAGAAAATGTATCCGCCACATTTTTAATGTAACACATGACTCAAGAAAACTAAACACAGGCTTATCACTGTGTCATAAACCACAAGAAAAGTACCATCTGCTGCTATTTTCACCCTCTTTCTGCACTACTGAAGACAATTACATCCAGCAGCCTATATCTATAGTGGATTACACCAGCTTGGTGTAAGGTAGTGGATTGGCTTGTGTTGATAGGCTATGCAGGGTTTTTTTCTTTTATTGTTTCATCCAAAAACAATGGTGTTCTTGGCCTGCAAGCTGTTTCCACCCCTTAGCAGCACAGTGGAAGAATTAAATTGTGAATGATCCAAATTCAGAACAAAGAGTTCCAATTTTGATTACTTAATGTTGTTTTTGTTTTCTTCCTAGACTTTTTATTTTTAGTCAGTGGGGCTTTTTCTTCTACAAGATGAAGTGACCTAGTTTATTAAAGGGGGGTTTGGCCAAGCCATGGGAATCAGGGGAAGATTAACTTAGTGTTCTCCTTAGCACAGCTCCATATGTCAATGATACTTCTTTTAAAAATGGATTGATATTTTGAACGTCATTAAGGTAAATTTGTTCTACTTTACATGGCACATATTAGAGAAATAATAATTGTTGCAGATTCCAGTAGTCCTGTGATAGAAGATGTAAAATGTGGCATGTAGGTCTGAGCTGGAAATGGCTTTGCCAGTGAGAAAAATAGGATTTTTTCGTAAACCATTATAGCAAAGAGGTAAATTACTTATTCTTTCTTCCACCTGCTGCATGTTGTCTTCACTATCAGCTAATACTACGGCATTTAAAATATGTGGTGAAAAACACAAGGTAGTGTCAAGGAGGTCAGTCACAGTGCTTTCACTCTCTATACATGTAGCCCTGATGCATACTGTAATTACATTTCTAAGTAGGTGTGCACCGCAAATGTCGTACCACAACACCACAACACAGAAACATACAGTATCTCACAAAAGTGATTACACCCTCCAGATTTCTGCAGATACTTAATTATATCTTTTCATGGGACAACACTGAAGAAATGACACTTTGACACAATGAAAAGTAGT
>JAQQAE010021385.1:0-10472 GCA_029823295.1 Pseudamia nigra | reverse complement strand
ATCTGTATTACTGACAATTTAAAATGTAGACATTACCGGTAACAACCATAGCTGCCATCAGCTTAACACCGAACGTGCCTTCACTTACCCGGCGAGGCGGCGAGGCGGCGAGGCGAGCTCTCTTCGTTCCCTGAACAAATCCAACCTGTCATCCAGAGAGACTAATACACTTTTTTTTTTCTTCTTCATTACGCATTTTTTGGCTCGTGCGACTAACACTCCGGAGCGACATATAACCCGGAAAATACAGTTGTTAGCACCAGAGCCCACCTTGAATGAGTTGATTGTTGTTTCTCATTTGTTTGATTTGACCAAAGTGAAAGAAAAACTTCATGATGACATCAAAATTTGCTTACTGCAAGATTTGTTTTTTTTTTGTTTGTTTCATTTTTGCTTATTTATGTCATTATTTTGACCAGTTTTGGACATGTTGATTATTTTGATACTTGTTCAACTTTGTAGAATATATGGTTAATTTCCATGATAATTTTGCTCATTTTTGGTCTTTTGCTTTTCTGACTTTTTTGTTTGCTTTTGTTCATTATGTTGTTTATTTTTGTCAATTTACTTTTGTTACTTTTATTCATTTTGTTGCCTTGTGTGTTCCAGTTTTTTTCAATCACTTTGTTCATTATTGTTTGTTTACTTGATTATTTTGTTCATTTTCCACATTTTGTTGTACAGTTTGTTCATTCTTGTTGATGATTTTGTTTCTATTTTTGCTGGTTTTGATTTGTCTCATTTTCTTTTTCTTTTTTTGTTCATTTTAATCCTACTCATTGAGGTGCGTAACCAAATGTAACTGTGTATCCTTCACAATGACTACTCTCAGAAGTACTTTTAATCAAGTACATGTGAGTAAATGTACTTAAATGCTACCCACCTCTGCTCATGCACCACAGACAGTTACTGTGGGCTTCGCATGAATAGTTCTTTCTGCTGTTTGTATAAGTACTCTATGTACGCCGTTCACACCACCCGCATAAGCGCTCACTTCAGATTTACTGCTCAAGCCTATTTTGTTGCTTGACTGTTGATTTTGTTTTCAAGTGTGACCAAAAGCAGATTCAAATGTGGGCTGACCCACAGGCTCAAAAACTGAGGTTTTAAAAGTGTTTACAGTGTTTCCTTCAGTAAACATACTAATATGCACGGTGAAAATACTCCATGAAATGTAACAGATATAGTCCTTTTTAGTGGAAATAAACATTGTCAATTAGTCACTGCAACATGGTTCCTGTCAGTGTTTTACTGTTACATATGACGCTGTAGACCTAAATCAGGCCAAATGTACTCATTTCTAGTTCACAAATAGTTTCCTATATTCATTTTCTTCGCATATAAATGTTTCCTGTCTCCGGGCATTTGTCATGAATTTCAGTCTGATGTAAAGGTCGCATGGATTCTGATCTTGTTGTTCACAATGAAGCCACATTGCAAAACCTCACACCTGTATCTGATTCAAGACCACATGTGGAGGTGGCCCACATCTGAACTGAAAAAGATTCAGATTCAGTGTGATTTGAGCTGTTCACACTGTCATAAAAAAGAACAAAGTCACTAACATATGAACCAAAAGATCTGATTTGGGCCACTTTTACCTGCAGTGTGAACATAGCCTGAGCCCTGGAGCCTGTGACCCACTTCAGGGTCCCAACCCAGCAATTGAGAACCCTCAGTATGCGCTTGTTCGTGCAGTCAGGGTGGGGCTTTTGTCCAGCATTACGTTGTGTGAGTCAGGATGGAGCGATGAGGACGGGGCATCCCACTCACCCTGTGCACGGCCAGAGACACTGCTGCGCTGCTGTCATGGCAACAGCAGCAGTCACCACCAGCACCAGCATGGGCCTATGATGCACAGGCCAGGAGGAGTCACAGCCAGGCTGCACACACACAATGAGAGCACAACACTCAGGACAAGCAGCACAAAATACATGCAGATACAGCAACGGGTTTGGTGTGGGTCTGCTCGAACATCTGCACAGAGTGAACACTGTATTCTGCAAAGTAAGTTAGCTAGGATCCTTCTTTAGCCAAATATGCAGTAATCAGTTATTATATGCGCATGTGTTCCACTCAAGTTTAGTTTAGTCAGGTTTAGTTTGGTTTATGTGATAGGGACCATGAACAAAAACACGCATAGTATCAGAATTTGCAAGTAATCACAAACATACAGCAAATACAGTGCTTAACAAATCTGTTAGACCACCAGCCAATGTAAGACTTATACCACAGCTGCCCTAAATTAACAGTACTGGTAATGACCAAAATCATTTTAGATGTTCCTGTAATGGTTAATCCACCAGTGTGCACAAGCTCTTTAATCTAAATGATATTTTTAATGCTAAAATATAACTATTGTTGTTATCCATTCATTTTAAAATTTACAATTTAACAAAAAAAAACCCCGAAAATAGTAAATCATATTACTATCTTTTGTGCAAGAAGCCAAATTACAGTTACTCACTTGCATTCTTGCACAGCAAAAATATTTTAGTGTTTGAATGTTATGCTGGATTCATTTTTGAAGTTTGGGTGTAAAATCATTAATTCAGTTTGAATTCTGCCTTTTCTGCCTAAGTTTATAAAACGAAGAAAATGAGCAAAGGTACTAAAGAAAATGAGAATGAAAGTCAGCAAAACTGAACCAAATGTTCAAGAAAATGAACCAAAATCAGCAAAATGGGAAAAAGCCACCAAATGAACAATTAATGTACAAAATAAGCAATATGATTAAAAAAAAAGGAACAAAATAATCCCCCAAAATGAACAACAATCCACAAAGCAGCCGACAGTAATCAAGGAAATTAACAAAGTAGCGGCCAAAATAGCAAAACATAAAAACTGCATAATTGTGAAAATGAAAATTTAACAAGATATTAAGGCAATGAACAAAACCTACCTAAAAATAAATGAAAATGGCATTACACTGTACACAGAAAGCAGGTTTTTAGAGACCCCGCAGCTGCATTTGATCTGAATTTACAAACTTAAGGAGGAAAAAGTTTGATTCGAGTGAAAAATGCACATGTTAAGGGGGCTAACCCTCCACCCCCCTGAAATCTACACCTATGGTTGTTAAGTTTGCATCAGAGACATTTAAGTGTGGTATCAAAATGTTTTAATATTTCAAGTTCAATAATTTTTAGGCAATAACAGGATATTTGGGTAGGGCAGGGGTGGCGACTTCTGTCTATGTTTCCCTCAGTGATGAATTAAATGAATGTGATTATATGTTGTGTTAATTTGCTGTAAGAGTGAAACAACTTTAAACTTATTCGTCTTTTTACATCACTGTTCACAATAAAAAAAGTGCCTCCTAGTCAGAAGAAGTGTGTTCAGTCAGTGTTTTCCAGCATGTTCTTGAGGCACTCTGAAAGACACTCTACCCCCACCCTCTCTCACCTTCCACGTTTTCAAATCGGACATTTTCTCTCTGCCACTTGGAAACATATCGCTACTTGTAGCCTCGACCGAAGCTCTGGTGCAAATCAAGCCAGTTGCAGTGTAATGCAGGGAGCAGTGTGTGTTTTACGGGATTGTCTCGCAGACAGTGCAAGCGCAAATCCCATTCAAACAGGTGTGAGGAGCAGGAACAATCCCAGGTGGCGCATGTCGAACGGATGCGTGGCCTTATAGGAGCGGATTGTGAGCATCTTCACGCTTTTTAAGGCTTGTGCAACCCGCAGCCGAAAATAGTGTTGGCTGTTCGAAAGTAGGTCGGTAGGAGACGAGAGCGACGTTTGTTTCCATGCTTTTGTCTCTGTTCTTTGTTGTTTAGCGAGGACTGTTTTTTTTTCCTAGCCCGAGCGTTTTACGCACAGGTGGGAGATACCCGCTCAGCATAGGACAGCCCCCCTCTCTGCTCCTCAGCTGATGATGTGAGGAAGTGACATTTTTCACCGCTGCGGTTCGGGACAGCACTGCTCCTCTGCAAACAGGTGTGCTTCTGTCCGGGTCACTGCTGCCGAGGAACCACAGGGTGGGAGCGTCCCAAATCCCGAACCAAGTGTCTGACACGCGGGACAGCGGGGATCGGAGGAAGAAAACCAACCCGGTGGAGGCTGTTCTTTATTAGCCTGGGCTCTTTGAACGGGATCAGACACACAGAGGGAGAGAGGGAGAGCGATGGCAACGAAAAAGGCGTGCGTGGAGGCGCCCAAAAGGAGCCGGAGTCCGGTCGTGTTGGAGGCGGAGATGTTCAGTGAATTTCAGGACTGGTGTCTCCGGACTTATGGAGACTCCGGTAAAACAAAGACAGTCACCAGGAGAAAATATAATAAAATCATGCAGACACTGTTGCAGAACGAGGAGCCGGATGGCGTTTATGTCGACAACAGCCACATCAACGCCAAATTCAAATTCTGGGTGAAGTCTAAAGGATTTCAGGTCGGAAACAACGTTTTGGGAGAACACAACAAGAAAGGAGCTCCGGGGAAGCCCGTTCTATATGTCCCGGTCAAGTCGACGGTAAAGTGTGTGTGTGTGTGTCTGTGTGTGTCAGAGGGAGAGCGAGGGACGTGCGTGTACCCGCGCACGAGATGTCCCGTTGCCGCCTATAAGTTGTCTTTATTTCTTGCTGCACACATGTACGTGTCATATGAATAAAATGACAACTTAGAATGTTTTTAGTGTTTCGTCGTCCCGGCTCACCCTCATCTTTCTCGGTAAAGCATCACTTTGTCCACATCCCAACCAGAACAGCCCTACTCTCATCCCTTGCTGCCATAGCAACGCCGGTGCCTCCTGGCAATCGCAATTGTACAAGGTAGGCTATCATGCATAGCCATCTCGCCAGTGAGGTTGAAGTCCTGTCAGCGGCATGTTGCAAAGCACGAGATAATTGGCTATTGACAAAATTTATGTTGAATCGTGCTGTTTCGGTTTCGTGCAGCCCGGTATGGTACTGAGCGCGTGCGCGTGCTTGGATGCAACGGCATGCTCGCGGGTCGGTTATGTCAGTGTACTTTGGTTTGATCCTGGAGGGACTACAGGTTATTACAGCTGGCGAAGAAGATGCTAGATTCACCTTTGCTCTGTGAGCCTCAGCAGGGCTGCTTCTCAGACATCTAGCACAGAACACGCGCCCCAGCCGTCCCATCTCCGCCGTGTAAAACAGTGTCCGTGCGTCGGCATCTTATGACAATAAAACATTGGTTTTCGGAATGAATCTATGTTTCTTTTTATTTCTGAAAACACCGTTATGTGGCGCTCAGTCTAAGTCTCAGTGTTTGCACCCCACTTTTCATTGTCCTGGGCAGGATGCGGATCCGCTCACAGGCACTCGTTGCTCTGGCAACACCTGTGTAGTCCAGGATAGTCTGCCTCTGCTGCGTGGTATTATGAAGGTTCCGACATCGAGCTTTACAAACCCATTCCAGACTGTCCTTGCAACTAAAAGTATTTTTACATCCATTTCTGCACATTATGGAGAATGGCAGCTGTGGGTAATTGGTGACCACGTGAGAGGCTGTGGCGGAAACAAAAGGGTCTGCTCGGAACTGATAGCGACATACGCCCACAGTTCGAGCTCTGACTTCACTTCTCTGTCTCTGGATGGTTGAGGTTGTGGTCTGTCCTCAGTACAAAGGAAGTTATGTCAACATCTGTCCCCCTGTAAACACAGTCACTCTAGAGGTCCATTCGAGAGGCAAGTTACTCTGTTTTTAATGTCAGATAAACACGTAGATGATGAACTGTCAGCTTGTGCCCCAGCAGGGCTCTTTGTGCGCGTGCCTGTGTTCGTGCGCGCTCGTTCATGTCTCTATGTGGTGTTCGGGCCTGCTGTGGCAGCGAGGAGACAACCACCATTTTAAATAAGTGCCTTCGGGGAATAATCTTCCCCCCGCCCGCTCTGCTGGGACAGAGTCTCCCTGGACCTCACAGAGCAGAAACACAATTTGTGTTACCAAACTAGAGTATATTGGCACAGATTGAATGCTTTGATTTTGACTGAATAGCACTGATCCCTCCACAGGTGCTATACCTGTGTGAATGCACGATGTAGATTTAGGCCAGCAGCCTTTACAAAACTCCTCTAATCTCCACTCAATATTAAGTTTCCCTCTGGGCAAAAGGGCAGGTGTGATCTGTCTCTGCAGGTGCAGATGGTGGCTGAAATTTGTTGCTGATAAGCTTGTCTCTACCTACTGTCAGTTCTGTTGATGTAAATTCTTATATGGCCTGTTTCTATGAATATTTTTAACATAGTATTATTTAAGTCCAAATTTGGACATATTTTTGTTTTTCATTCAGTAATGTTAGGGCTAGACCCCTGCAAACCATGAAATGTTGATGAAAGCACCATTTATAACTTAACTGTTTGCTGAACAGCAGTGAAGATGCTTTGTAGCTAATATTATAAGTCAGGGGAAAACCTCCCCCTGACTCAGCTCCACTTGGGAAATTTAAACAACAAACAAAACATCAGCCAACACAAGCTCCCCTTAATGATGAGTCAGAATCAACAAATCACCCAGTCTGTATGCATGTGACTCTAAGCATATTAGAAGGCATGGTTTTTGATTCAGCTTGTGTTCATGGGTTTTATAAATAGTCTATCCTGGGCCAGTGGAAGTGAAACCCACAAGAGCAGGCGTACAAACACACACACACACACAATTGGTTGTAGCCTTTTGGTTCGGCTGCAGGGCCGGGGGCGTGTCCCTGGAGCTTGTGCACTGGAAGCCCCGCTGCAGCTGCTCCCAGGGTGTGCCAAGTTTCTGTATGGGGGCAGGCATTGGGCTAAATGACGGGAGGCTGGGTGGGGGTAGGGATGGATGGTGGTTGATGTGCAGACAGAGAAGGTCTCTTCTATGTGTCAGTGAGGCATACAAGGCTGCTTCAGTGTGACGGGACAGAAAGACAGGCCATAGTAGCAGCGTTGGACAGTCTCAGTGCAGAGGCTTCTTTTCATGTGTTACATACTACAAGGAATTATTTTCTTTCAGGGTTTTTCATCCATTTCCGTCCTCTAGTCCATGTTGTCTCACCCTCTCTTAGCACAACTCAGAGCTCAGAGAATCCTGCAACCCTCAGTGTGGAGATGCAACCTCGTTTAGCTCTCATTATGTCCTGATTAGAGGACGCTACAGAGGAGGAGGGGAATAGGACCAGAAGCAGACACGGAGATGCACCACAGAATTGCACATCATAGCACAAGCCTTTCCAAAGGAGTGCACCCAATTTCAAAAGAAACGCTTAAACGCGCTGTGTATTTCCTTTGAGCACTGCACCGAATATTTTGAAATGATGCAAGCTGTTACTTTTTGTTGCTATGCCAACTGAAACCTGTAAATATTTCTGTTCCTCATTCAGGTATTGGTCAACACACATACAATGGGATTATGAATCCAACTAACATCTGCTTTTGTAAAACTTGTTTAATGGCTGAAATACCAGTATGAATAATTTACCTGATGGAAAATAAAACCTGCCACATTGCATTCAGTGACAGGACTGAAACTAAGACACTAAACTAAAGACAGGCTCTGAGGCTTGAGGATTTAACCACAGCGTCTAGTGGATAAAACAAAAGACTGCTCTTGGGACGTCCTCTCCTCGGGTATAAATCAAGAATCTGTCACTGTTCTTAATCTGTGTCTTAGAAATTAGACATAAATGTTTGTGCCACAGCATCATAGGGGAAGAGGAACATCATCATTATTATCTGATTAATTAGTCCATATTTCCCCTGAGAGCTCCTCTTTTGTGGGAGGGCCACAGAGTCAAAAGAATACTGGCCCTATTATTCAATAGCTTTTGCATTAATGCTAGTTTTGCATCCTGAATTTCAGGTGCTTTGTCCAGCGTCATTGTTTCATTCCTCTCTGGCTGTGCTTGTTAGTGGCCACACATGGGCTCCTACCAGGTTCAAACAGCGGATTCTCACTGTCCGAAGCAGCTTCATCACTTTGTCAACACTTTGTTAGTCATCAGAGACAGTGATAAACTCCATAATTAACCTGTGTGATAGTCACCGACTTCTATTTTGTCTGCTTTGGGAATATTTCTTTGTTAAATTGGACACAAACTGAAATTCACCAAGTGTTCTCTGTCTTGTTACTATGATAATAGATGACCTGCTTTGATATCACTTACTGTAAACGGGTGACAAAATACATATGTGCGTATGTGATAGTTTGTGCATGTATGTGTGCTTGTACAAAGAGGGGGTCGCTGATCGCATGCTCTGTGTTTCCTCCCTACAGCACCCTCTCTGTTGCCATGGAGAGATCGTTCTTTGCTTTCCCATAGGAGGAGAAATTAACACCATTTTTAACTGGCCCGGGGGCCTCCCCCCGTGTGGGAGATAGTCTGAGTTCTTCTCCCCACACACACCCACACACACACACACCCACACACCTACACACACATACCCCCCCTCACTCACACACACACACACACACACACCGTATTTAAGACTCCAATAATCTTCCTAGCACACCGCTACTGTCATTTTTAATACCTTTCCAAGGCCAACATTTAACGAAGTGGGACAGTATGTTAATAGCTTGAAAATGGCAAATTGCTTGATGTGATGATGTATGTTCAAGCCATTTACATATGATTTTGAAGCAGTGGCTGGAACGTCAACAGTCTCCCTTTCCAGGCCAGTGGGATTGTCTGAGTCTCCAGCTCAGTGGGATATTGGGGATGTCACACACTCTATCAAATAATGTTCATCATGGTAGCAGCCGAGAGTGAAACACACTCATGCAGACACTGACATCGGACATAGGGCTGGGGCTGGAGCACCTAATGTGGATTTGATGACGGGACTTTATGAATTGAGAGAGAGAAGAGAAGAGGATGATGGTGGAAAAGAAAAGAGGGAGGGCTGAAGGAATAGAAGGGGAGAGCAGCCTTTATAACAATGGGGGACACTGTGTGGGTAATAGTCTTTTTTATCTCAGTTGTTTTTTGTTACATGGAGCCATACATACACCTTTGCACACACACTTGCACACACAGACATGCAGGGTACAGGATTGTCCCATTTACATGTCCATTAGCCGGCTGATAAATTTACAGAGGGAAGACGGGGCTTTAAAAGATGACCTGTTGTCACAACTGCAGTGAGATAATCTGAGTCATGAGTACTGTTGACACAGCCAGCCATCTTTACCCCTTTCATGGATGCCCATGGAAGATAAAAGAGAAAAAAAATGTCCTGACACACATCACTGCCACTAAACTTAAAACATTCATTTTATAGCCACCTTGTATGATAAAACACCATCTTCAGGCTTCAATAACAGCTTAGCTTGACTCTCAAAGTTAAGAGCTGATTTCTGCACTGTATCAGTATTTATCCTTTCACCACTGGCGCTAATTCCGTGTGTGATGCATCTCCTCTCCCTTCACCGGCCTGTCTTTGTGACCCAGCTGCTTCCCGTGAGCCCCCTCCATCTCCTCCTCCTGACCTGCCTGTGTGCAGGACCACTCTCCCTTCACTGACTCTCTGCTCCAGTCTGCGCCTGTGTGTCTATGTGAGACTGCCAGCGGGGGTGGGGGCAGCCGACTCAACCCCTCCAGTCTCCTAGCAACAGAGCGGTTTGGTGCGGGACAGGGAGAGTGTGCTGGGGATGGGGGCTGGTTGTACAGTGGCTGGGGAGAGCAAAGTCCTATGGGATTAGAAAGATAGAGAGAAGGAGGAAAAGGGGAAAGTGAAAGGAGGGCAAGAGTTTTGTGGAGCTGTGTTCATGATGTGTTGTTGGTGATTAGGGATGCTGACATATCTCCTTTGCTCTTTAAAACGGCGTGCTGCTGATGATACCAAATATCTACAAAGCAATTCAACAGCTGTTCTCCACTGAGATGCTTCGGCTACTGTACTTAAACACATATTACTTGCACAAAAACACACACTCAAAGCCAGTTGTGTTGAAAGGTGAATGTTTAACTCCCTGTTGACTTGTTTAGGGAGATACTAAATAGCCTTCCTGGCAAACTACAAGCACACAGTGGAAACCAGGGCCTATAGGTGACATGATAGCAGATGAATCAGATGCAGGCTTGGCTGCAGCTGTTTATTTAGTCAGTGAAGTGTGCAATTGCATTCCAAATATAGAGTGAAATTCGTAGGTTATTTTATTTATTTGTATTTATTCTTTATGTAGCATGTACAGACGAGGTTGCACATAGCAAACAATCGTACATGTTAAATGGACATGATAATAAAAATAGAGCAAAAGAAGACAAATATAACATATGCATAGTGGCCTTAACCCTTTAAGGCATGGACTGAAGATTTTTTGGTGTGCCTGACTTTCTCATAATTATTTTGCTGTTCAGCATAAAGTTGAACACGCATAGTGCTAATTTTACATTTTCATTGTTGAAAAAGAATGAATTTGTCAAGGAACAGTACATCCATCCATTTTCTACCCCTTAATGCTGGAGCCTATCCCAGCTGACTTGAGCGAAGGCAGGGTACACCCTGGATGAGTCGCCAGTTCATCGCAGGGCTG
>JAQQAE010021384.1:0-10472 GCA_029823295.1 Pseudamia nigra | reverse complement strand
TTTGTAGAATACTTTCGGTTACATTCAGTGGTGTGTAGAGCACACAGAGAAAAGTGTGGCAAAAATATAGATCCCCCAAAACTGGTCACGCCTCCATTGTCCCAACCAGTCGAGGCAGATGGCCGCCTACCCTGAGCCACTGGTTCTGCTGGAGGTTTTTCTTTTCCGTTCCAGGAAATTGTTCCTCCCCCCTGTCGCCCTTGTCTTGCTCTCGGTTGTTCTGTTGGGGTTACTCTCCGTATAGTCATGAGGTCTCGGCCTCGAATTGTGAAGCATCTAGAGATAATCATCGGTTATGTTTGGCGTTGTACAAATAAAATTGAATTGAATTGTGTCAGCTTTGGTGGTCGAGCCAAGTCTCTGGCTCTATTTGTTACTGCACAACTCACTAAAAATATATTTCAATCCACCTAAATATCTCGTATTTTTTTCATTGGAATGCATGTATTAATCGCTAAGAAATCACCAAAGAGGTCCTAACTCGCAAAGTTAAAAGAAATGAGAAAATTATTCCCAGATCCAGCCTTTTGACTGGATCTGCTCCGAAACTTAAAGCCCAAGCTCCATCCTTCCACCAAATTTCATAAAAATTGGGTCAGTACTTTTTGAGTAATACGACCAAAGGACAAACCAACCAACCAACCAACAAACAAACAGATGCTGGTGATCACATAAAAGATTGTAAAAGTTCTGATCATTTATTTATTTATTTTATTTTATTATTTATCTACTTAAAATACAGGTGTAAATGTGCCAGAGGTAGCATTGTAGCTCATTTTCAACTGCAGTCCCTTAGAATTAATTAAATTGCCAAGCGACAGCATGACAGGGTGTGGAAAAGGCATCTCAGAGGGCTGCAAAAGGGACAAACGTCCCACAGGAAATATGAACCTGACACAACATACTGCTGGTCAGGCAGGCAAAAAGATTTGGTAATAACAAAAAAAAATCTCAATTTCAGCATTTGACATATTTGATATACGATGCACATTTGTGCATTTTTCAGTTAAACAGGCAGTTGTCATTGTTTTTTTTGTTTTTTTTGAGTTTTTTTGCATATTTTTTACACAGCTGGTAGGTTTTGTTTTCCAGTAGCGACCAAGAAACTCTTGTAGAAACTTGGCAAGCCATATTTATTTACTTAACGACAAAACACGGATTAGAATCTGAGCGGTTGATGATTTGTTGAAGTGTGTTTACCATGTTTTAGGAGCATCTCCAAGACAAAATACCAACGGCTCACGCATGTTTATATCCTTCATAAACCATAAAGTGACGTGTTCTTCTGCGTTGAATAAATGCAGCATTGTCAGAGGCTGTAAAGACACAAGGTGAGGTTCAAAGCTGAGCACACCGCCAGTCAAAAGTTTGGACACACCTTCTCTTTCAGTGTTTTATTTTTTCTCTACTTCTATTTTTTCAGCATTGTACATGAATATGAAGACATCCAAACCGCGGAAGGAGACGTATGGAGTCATGTAGTGACTGAAAAAGTGTAAATAAGTGGGGGTGTTCTGTTCCGTTAAAGGAAATTTTTCTCCCATAACCCTAGGCTTGCTCTGTGAGATTCTGTTGCATTCGTGTTCCTTATCATCTTTGATGATTCCACATTGAATTGAAGAGTATGTTTTATGTAGATTGTCTAAAGTAGACAGATTTCGCTCTGATATCAGCTTTGCATTCTCTCATCAGATTTATGAGGTAGTCACCGAGAACAGTTTTTAATGGATAGGTGTTTGTCTGTTAATTTGTGCCATTTCCTTCCTTCTTCACGTGCTTTTGACCTTCAGCTGTCTTGTGTCATGTGCACAGAGTTAATGGCCCTATTAAAGCTGCTGCAACTACTGCACAAAACCATATTAATTTTAATTATAATGGATTAGATTCATTTTTTTTTCAAGATCCAAAGCACTTTACACTGAATCCATTGTCCATTCACTCCACAGTCACACATCGGTAAACTACATCTGTAGCCACAGCTGCTCCGGGGTAGACTGATGGAAATGTGGCTGCCAATCCACGCCAACAGACTGTCCGACCACCACCAAACCTCCATTCACATTCATTCATTCAAGTGTCTTGCCCAAGGACACAACAACAATAGCAGGGATGGTGCAGGGTTTGAACCTCCAACCCTCTGGTTTTTGGATTATTACTATTATTATTAACACTATTACCCTAACCTATAGTCAGCAATTGTATTACCTGGTTGTGGAACAACTGAGTGGCCAATTATGAATTATTTTTGATTCATTCTCATTAATAGTCTTGGTTATTTTTCCATTTTTTTGTTCACTGTGTGTTATTTTATTTTCTGTTCTGTTTTCTTGACTATTTTGTTCATTTGTATCCACTGTATCGAGACGAGATGAACTGCTCTGACGTGTGTCACCATGGCAACTTGCTGTGGTATCTGTCATCACTGGGACATGCTAGCTGGGGGTAGTGGACTCTAAAGGAGCTGATACGGCACACACATGCATCTAAAGACATCATTACACCCATACACTACCAACACCCTCTGTAAAATGCTTTGTATATGAATATCGTGATCCAACTGTATGCTAAATGTGTGAGTTTTTTTCTATGTGCCCATAATTATGCTCCCTTGGGACTCTTCATTCTGGATACTGTGTTTTTTACTCTACAAACCCATTGTTTTCTTCCCCACACTTTCCCCCCACTGTTCAAAAGGTGGCGTGACCTTGTTGCTGCAGCTTATCCCCTTCTAGTGGGAGAATGAAATTTCTTTTTTTTTTCCCTGTACTGCTTGCGGTTGGAAACAAATGACAATAAAGGAAACCTTGAACTTTAATTTTATGGATCATTGCCTCCCTTTTGTGAATTATTTTACATATTTTTAAATTATGTTCTTTGGTGACACTTGATATTATATTTTTAATGTATGTAAACTGTCAACCAGCTAAAATATTATGGCAAGAAACTCTCAGTTAAAAGAAAAAAAAGTCCATCATTACATCAGTCAGTCAAGCCAAAAAAACTCCAGAACTTTTCACGTGTCCCTGAGTGAGGTTGACAAAACATCAAACTCTATTTGAGCTGCTGTAAATTGGTGGTCAGTGATTCTAATAAACTTATGTATCCTCTGCAAGTAGCTCTTGGTCTTCCTTTCCTGAGATGGTCGACATGAGAGCCAGTTTAATGGTTTTGTTGGTTTCACACAATGGAAATGCACAGAGAACAAGCTTAGCATTTAAGGCTCAGATTAAGTGTCGGAAACACCAGCATGTTAACCTGGAAACCACCAGTTGGTATGTTTATGAATGACTGAACTCTGAACACTAATGTCCACAGAAACCTTGCAGCACATAACATACTGTCCCTGCTTGCAAACATCAGATTTCCATTTCCCAGAGGACACTGTGTGTAGGTGGCAAAGCGCGTCACAGAGCGAGCAAAGTTATTACAGTAATTGTGGGGTTGCGGAGCTTTTTCAGATGTTGTTTTTTAGGACCTCAGATGTTTTTTAGGGGTTTGGCCTCGTCCGCGGGACCTGCTGCTGTGTATTACATCTCTGATTTGTCTGACAGATGATCGGGCCGACATTAAATCCCTGTTAAGTGCTGGAACGAAACCAGGCTCAGGAGGAGGGGACGGAGACGGGAGACAGCGTAGACTGCAGTTGAGTGTTAAGTGACCTCTTTTTAGGTTCTTTTGCTGTAGAGACGGGAAATTTAGTCAATCGCAAAAGTCAGACATAGAATACAAGGAGTTTCTGAAAACTTCAGACAGTTCAAGAGCTTTACATGACAACAGTCACACCAAACAAAAGCATCAAAGGCTGCCAGACACAACAACTCTACCAGACAACATATCCATTCTATAAACAAACCCATCCATATCTATGAAAATAAATTAATACACTGCCTGGCCAAAAAAATACAGTCACACACTAATATTTTGTTGGACTAACATTTATTTCTGTCCAGAGTTGCATTAATTTTTCGCCCAGATCTTGTATTGATGATGGAGAGTCGGACCACTGCACAATGTCTTCTCCAGCACATACTAAACATTCTCAATGGAGTTAAGGCTTGGACTCTGTGGAGGCCAATCCATGTATGAAATTGATGTCTCATGCTCCCTGAACCAATCTTTCACAATTTGATCCCGATGAATCCTGTCATTGTCATCTTGGAATATACCCGTGCCATAAGCGAAGAAAAACCTCCACGGCTGGTCATTCAGTATATCCAGGTCGTCAGGTGACCTCATTCTTTGGACAAATAACATTGCTGAACCTAGACCTGACTAACTGCAGCAACCCCACAAAATAACAGGTGATCACTCTGGAACAGGGTAAGTCTGGACTCATCAGACCACATGACCTTCTTCCATTGCTCCAGAGTTGAATCCTTATGCTCACTAACAAATTGAAGCCTTTTTTATGATTAGCCTCACTGATATGTGGTTTTCTTAAGGCAACCTGCTGTTTAGCTTAGTCTACTGTTTTTTTTTTTACTATTTTAATTTCATTAAACGTTTAAGACATTCGATATTTTTTGTGATCACATTTCTTCCTCGAAGATGATGGTTCCCCACTATCCGTCCAGTGTTTAATGATGCATTGGACAGTTTTTAACCCAGTTTCAGATGTTTTCTTTGCTTGATGCCAATAATTTGACCCTTCTGGAACAGATTAACATCTTTCCCATGAAAACAGGATGTGTCTTTGACATGGTTGTTGAAGAAGTGAGAAGCTACTCACTGCATCAGTTGGGGTTAAAAAACTTGTTTCAGCTGAAACATAATCACCCATGCAGTAATTAACCAATAGGAGGCTCTTAACTGTTTGCTTAGTTAAGTCAATGTGGTGACTTCTTTTTTGGCCAGGCAGTATATATCAAATGCTTAAATTTAATGCTTCTTTATGAGATCATTTTAACCAAGTTTAGGGTTATTTTTTTGACAGTTGACCCATAATACCTCCCTATTCTGATTGTTATAAATAATATTAATAATTTGCATAAACTTGTGGAGTGAACTTATTTTTTTCATTTTGTGAACACTATAAATATATAAAAATTAACAACAGAATTGACAAGAGAACAAAAAACCAAATGAACAAAAGAATCAAAATGAACAAAAAAAAGACTCAAATAATCCACAAAGTGGCCAAAAAATGAATAAAACATTCCACAAAATGAAAAAAAAACAAACAAAATAATCAAATTGAACAAAAAAGACTCAACTAATACACAAACTGACCAAAAAAAGAAACAAAAATATTCCACAAGAACAAAAACAGAAGAAATTACTTGGAGAAGAAGACCGAAGTAATCCAAAAATGGACCAAAAGTATAACCAAAAAAATATTCAGACAAAATAAAAGGAAAATAAACAAAGCTCAAAAGCACTCAGAGAGCGCAGACCTCCGGCCAGCAGCTCATTTTCTCCCATAATGTGATTTATACCCAACATGATTGGATTCCCTGACAATGAAAACATACCGACAGCATTTGTAATCACATTCATATCATTATTGGATCAGTAGTTATTCACAAAAATCCATATTTCCATAATGGTCATTTTCTTCTGGATATAGCTCCACAACTACTGAAGACACATTAAATCTGTTTGCATCTACTGAGTCTCAGCTTCACTTTAGTCCTAGTAACATTTCTTTACCTGTATTTGTTACTGTACAGTTCCAACTACAGTACATTTACCTGTTTTGGATCACAGTATCCAGAATATTCCCAGGATCTGAATAATTCTATGTGATATTGTAGAATCTGTTGTGAATTTTTCATGTATTTTTTGCGTTGACCCTGGACATTTACTGTGGAGTTGCATGCAAAAATGCTAAGACTGGCCCTATGTTGCAATGATAAAGAATCCTTCCTTGATCCAGAAGGTAATCCGTATCACTCCCAAAATCTAACCGATTGGTCCCTATGCTATGTCCAACCTATGTGGAAAATTTCATCAAAATCCATCCATAACTTTTTGAGTTATCCTGTTAACGGTCAGAAAAAAACATAACTTGCTTGGCCTTGGTAATAATCAACAAAATCAACAAATGACCACAATAATCCATTAACTGATCACAAAACGAACCAGCTATTCCAAAAACGAAACGAAAATAATCAAAATGACCCAAAAAGCACTTTAAATAGTTCACAAAAAAATTAACAAAATATTCCAACAACAACAAAAACTGGAGAATTGAATTGTGAAGCGTCTAGAGATAATCTCAGATTATGACCAGTGCGATACAAATAACATTGAATTGAACTTAATTGAAAGCAATCCGGAAAAAAGATCAGAATAATTCATTAAGTGACCAAAAAATGAACAACCTATCGCAGAAACTGAACAAAGCATTCAACAAAATGAACAAACACGTCTTTTCCACCAGATCAGATTAAGTACAAATTGTAAAAAGACAAATATTCGATGCGAGACATTGTAAGAGGTTTCAGGGACCCATAGGTGTTCCAGTTTCACATCCGGATAATTCTTCAGCACATTACACTGCACACGGAGTCAAAACACGTACAAAGTCATTTATATTACTTTTTAATTGAGAACGCTGTCGGACCGAAGGATGTTTTCCGATGTGATATTCTACAGTTCCCTGCGGCAGCATTTCTAGTAGGCAACACAGCAGCTTTTAACGGTTGCAACATGTCACAGAGAACCTGAGGAGCCTGTCCATGTACACATTTCCAGATGAGATTTTTCAAAACTTCACATGTTCAGATCCCTCAGGATGTGACAGTGGTGTGATTTTAGTGGCCTTTCAACCAATATTTTTCTCTACTGGTTTAATCACAGACCTGTGACCATAAAGTGACACAATCATTCAGATGCAAAAAGACAATTAAGTGCACAAAGATTTTGGCTGCATCATATGTTAGTTGGTTTAAATAAGTATAGGGTAGCTTTTATAGTTCTACTTGTTTTTTTAACATGTTTTTCAAATTTCAAGTTAGGGTCTAACATTAGGCCGAGGTACTGTATTTCACTTTGGATACTTGCGCTATAGGCTGATTATTTATCGTAACATCTAGCTTTTGTGAGGTGGACCGTCTTCCTGACAGAAAACACGTAGACACATGGTTTTTAAAGCCAGTGTGCTATTGCTTCCAAATGAACAGATAATTTATCTGTCACTAGAGCTGCTGTTTTACCAAAAGTATATGAACATGTGTCTTAAACATACATCTGGAGACCAGCTCCTTTGCAAGTTTCAGGGAGGATATTTATATATATATAGGGTAAAGAGTATCGGTCCTAACACTGACCTGTGTGGAGTTCCTGTTTTACACTTTAAAAGGGTGATTTTACATTGTTGATGAGGACACATTGTTCACGATCCTTAAGGAAAGATTCAAACTGAGCCAGTGTTTGCACAAAAAGTTGAGCTTTGAAAGTTTGGAAGTAATGATGTTACGGTTCACTGTGTCAAACGTCTTTTTAAGGTTGAGAAAAACTGCCCTGTCTATGTACTGTATGATCTAATGTTTTCCAATTTTCCGTCTCTGTAGAAAATTTCAACCCAAATTGAAATGGGTGTAAATAATTCTTTTGTTCTAAGTGATGCATCAATTGTTTTGCCCCTATTTTCTCCGCAATCTTTGTCAAAACTGGAAATATACTTATTGGTCGATCATTACCCACCTGATCAGCTGCACCAGATTTAAAAATAGGAATAACTCTACCTTGTTTCCACAGTCCAAGCTGTTACAACATTACAATGGAGTGTTAGGTAATGTCCTTTATGCAAATGAAAAACAGATAATTAAATCATTTCTTTGCATAGAAATGTAAAGACTGATACATGTTCAGAAGTTGCATCATGTTCTTGGGATTCTGCAGTGAGCAGTTACCTTTTCTTTTTGACACTTACTAATGTAGGAAAAAGATACAGTCACTTAATTAACACCTGTGGCCAACACTTTAACAGCACATTAGCAAAAATGATGCAGGATAAGGTCAATATTACTCTATTAACATTTCTAACCCATATACTAATGTGCTGATAATGGATTCAACACAGTAAAATCTTAATGTGTTTTTGATATGAGTAATACAGTATGTTTGTTCTTGTTCTTTTACCAAAGATGAATCTCTGGGACAAAATATCAAAGAAAGCCAAAGCAAAGCCTCTAACATGAAGATTTGCAGCACAAAAACACTAGTCTGAGTCCATCTGTCATCTCATCTTCTCTAAACCCACGTGCAGTTCAAACATCAATGATCCTGGGACTGATAATGAATGAAACGTGAGGATTGTGACCTCATTGGGGGGTAATACCAGAGGCTTTTATATCCAGCTTCTACATTCACATCTTCCAGTGAGGTCCAGGGATCACAGGGGGGTATAAACGTCCAATCTGTGATTCAGCCTCTCCATCAAAACAACTGCATCCCTCTCTCCTTCCCTGCAGCCCTGGAAAATCATTCATTCGATTTCCAGCATTTGCCAGGGCTTTGAGATTTCAGACTGGAGAGTAAGGCTTAGAAGAGGGGATTGGTGGAGCGGCCAGTAAGAGCCTTACAACAACAGATACAGATAAATCCCACCTCATGCAACAGGCGCACATGGCCTCCGAGACACGAAGGGCAGCGATTTGGATGAGTATCCTGTTTGGATGAGTGACACGTGTGCGCTACAATGCCAAAGTGCTCCAATGTAAAATGTGAAGGCTCTGAAACAACAAACTGAATTTTACAGAGCTGAAATCCAGTCCGAGCTGTAGTAAGTTGCTTGGTGACAGTTGCTAGGCCACCACTGCTCTCTGGCAGAGGCTGAAAGGATCTTTCTCCTCATCCAGACTCGTGGACTTTTCAAAGATGTAGAGCTTTTTTTTTCTTCTCAAACACCTATAGGTACCCTACAAATAGACTTAGACGTACGTAGAAAACCACTGACTACATACAAAGGGTCTGCACAGTCCATACAAGGCTGTAACCTGGCACTCACAGTTTAAATTCACACCAGGATCAGAGAAACAGCAGGTGTCTGCATAATCGCCTTCAACATAGCAGCAACAGGCTGCACAGACAGAAGTGTCAAATATGCAAACAGAAAGATGAACATCCCACAAACCCAGTTATTATACAACACACTTATTTAATAACCCCCATATTGTGGTGATTTTCAAGTAAATACAGTAATAATTGCCCTGTTTATGTAAAAAGACACGCTGTAGTGGCGCTCAGTCAATCTGACAGACCCAAATACAAAACGCAGAGATAACTGCATAACTCCCACACAGCAGCTTCGGATTGAAGAGCATGAACAGGCCAGTATTGTTGAAAAAGAACAGACTGCACAAACCAGATTGTGAACTCGGACAGTTCATTAGACAATAAAGTGGACAACACAAACATTCAGGTTAAACAGACTTGACCTTGTTCGTATTGTGTGAAAAAAGTCCTCTTTTATTTGTCTATGAGGGTGGCACATAGAGCACGCAGGCAGATACAGACTGGATTCTTTTCAATGAACGGCCGTGTACACATTCCTTCCATGCCACCCAGGTTCTGTGTCACTGAAATATGTCCCTGAACAACATAAATCCTCTCATTCTCACCGTGAATACCACGAGTGGACAGACGGTCCGGAATAAAATTGTGCTATGCAGTATACCAAACATTTCCACCTGTTATCTGCATCTAAAATGTTTTTTTTCGCCCACCGACAAATCCTTAATTAGAGACAAAGGTGTAGGGCTGAATTTCCTTTTCGTGAGTTAATTTGACTCAGTGAAAGAGAGGAAATCTATAAATCAAAACCTCGGAATCCGTGGATATCCAAATGCAGCTGCAAAAATTGGCGAATTCATTGATCTCTCAGCCAGAGGACATAAAAGCATGGCGTTTCAATCATTTTAGATTTCTATCAGGCAAATGAGCCCAATTTTCAATGGTTCATACATGTGGCAATTAGACGCTCTTTATCATATCAGGACTGATTCAAAACGTTTAAAGGTTTAAACACTCAGTATGTAATGTCAGCCCCTTAATCATAATGAACAGAAAAAGCCCTTAGAGAATGACATGGAATGGTGAAAAATCATGAGACTTGTTTTTTTTTTACATCCCCCAGGTATAATTGATGTTTACTGATGAGGTAATGCTGTCATTTACTGATGGTATAAATTCAGGCTGTTACACATATGTCGAACAGAGTCGAGCAAATGGAGCATTCTGTTGTTTACCGCTGCGGCAAAACTGTACGCAATGGTATTTTTTCACAGATGAAATCAGGCAAGTAGAGCACAAACCTCCACCAAGGTTGTTTATTCAACCAGCACCAGTCTCTGTGTAATATACACACGTTTACCTGTCGCCAAGGAGATTCTGTTTTCAGGTCAGTCTGATAGTTTGTTCTTTAACCGCTGCTGCATGAACCCATTAGATTTTTACATACCGTATTTTCCGCACTATAAGGCGCACCTAAACGCCGTCTATTTTGTCCAAATATGACACTGCGCCTT
>JAQQAE010021383.1:0-10473 GCA_029823295.1 Pseudamia nigra | reverse complement strand
TGCGCCTTATGTATGGAAAAATATTAAAAATGTGACATTTTTGGAGGGTGCGCCTTATAGTGCGGAAAATACGGTATGTGACAGAAGATAGCCTAACCAAATGCTCGCTGAAGGAGTGTTTTGTGTTAAATGCTGAGATACAGTTTGGCTGTTGTTTGTGCTGGTGTGTAACTGGAAGCCTTTTAGCTGAGCTAAGTGGTCAAAGTCTATGAGAATGCCCCGAGGAGCTGCAGTAAGTCTGTATTAGAGTTCAGATCTCTTTAAGCAGTGTTACTCAATGCAAATAAATACCAATGCACAGGCCCTGATCCTTCCTCAGTGTGGAGACAGAGAGCAGCAGATCTCACTAATGCTTCATCTTCCTTTGACCTCCCTCTTTCTGATAAAATACTGTTGTACTCCCAGTCGACCTCCTTTTCAAATTCTGCACAGCTAAGTCTTCTGGGGTTTCTTTACACGCTGATGTTTTTTGTGACCTGGTGGAAAAGCCAGTGGGTATAGGGCTGTTTTCAGTGTGTTTAGTGGGATTTAATGAGCTGCAATTAGCGCAATATGTTTGATGGCTGTGTGCTTATCTCATTTGCGGAGGGCAGAGACCAACATTAGAGATGCTGTGATTAATCGTCCATTGTCATAAATCATAATTACCATCATCTATTTCGATCATTGGTTATTCATTTAAGTCATATTTCAAACAAACATGCCCCACAGGTTTTCACATGTGGGATTTTCTTTCTTACTGTATGTCTTTCAAAGGTCCTTGAACACACCATAGGAAGACACAAATTGGAACTGTTACTTTTCACAATTTTATTCAAGATATACTACAAGAAATGAACTTAATTTTCAAACTGCATGAGTGCTACAGTATGATAGTTTAGTAATCTGCCTTGTTAAAAGTAACATTGAGATGTTTTGATGTTTAGTCTATTCCCTGTATTGATTATATTATATGAAAAAGATCCATTACATCTTTTCAAGCTGAAGATGACAACTTAAAGGTGTATTGCACAGCACTTAAACTGATCTTTTTGCACACATGAAAGATCCATCCATCATCTTGAAAGACCCATCCATCATCTTGAGCATGCTATCTGACTTTGAGTCACGGGGTCAGCAGCCTATGCAGCATGGATGTCCAGACATCCCTCTCTCTCCTTGGCCACCTCCTCCAGGATTCCCAGACCAGCTGACAGAACTCATCCCTCCAGGGGTATCCCTCTCTTTGGACATGTCCAAACTCATCACCAGAGAGGCGACTATGACCTCAACTGCCAAAAAAAAAGAAAACAAACACCAAAAATCAAATCAAGCTTCAAGGTTTTGTTGGACATTTTACAATTGTTCCGTTTATATCTATGTTCATGCTTCAATTTTGTTGGTGCCCATTACTTGTCATTGTCATCTACTTCATAAGTATTTTTTTGGCAGATGCTGTTTGCATCCTGTTGTCCATAGCCAACTGTGCTATTTACACACAGAAGTTAAGACCCACTGTTGTGTATTATTTGCTCCTGACTACAAAGCATTTTGGCAGAAATGCGGTCTAATATGTAATTAATGTTGTAAACATTTTTATTTTGTGTGAACCTTAGAACTGCTTTAAACCTGGTTTTGTTTGCATTCACCCACAGCACCACTGAGCTTCAGGTGCTTTAAATTAAAGCTTGTAAAACATCATTAATGGGTGTGTACTTGGATGAAACCAGCACCTGCCCTATCATGTGGCTATTTGTAAGCAGGTTCAAATAGACACCTCCCTTTTTTGTAGACAGGTGTGTGTGTGTCTTCGGTTTGAACAATGCATGAAAGAACTGAGACTACCTCCTTTGGTCAGATCAAAGACCGGTTGTTTGCACTATGGTCCAGGGGAAGTTTCATGCTGACAAATTTGATTGAAATCAAAGTGGAAAGTCCAAAGTCCGGGCCAAATGAAGTAGATGTGAAAGCACCTTTCCTGTGGAGGAGCAATGACTCTACTCCGAGATCCCCCTAGATGACCAAAATCCTCACCATATATCCAAAGGAATTCTGTCACATGTATCCACAAGCTTGTTGTTTTGATCACAACCTACAATTTGTGACCATAGGAATGGAAGAAGAAATGGAAGGCAATAATCCTATATCATGTATAATCACCCGAAAACAGCAGTTGTAGTTTTGTTACTTTGAACTCATCCAGGACAGAGTGGGTTTTTTTTTACCTGGTGTTCTAGTTCTGTCCTTATCATAGTGTGGATCAAAGTGATATATCGATCCAGAGTATGTTCTGTGCATACAATAGAAGAGATAATAAAAATGGAGCCCATCATGTATTAACAGTAGCCAAGAACAGACAAATCAAACATGGGTTCTAAGGACTGTTTTCATGCTATTTGCAGCCTCAAGAATTTTCCATCTTTATTGGGATTTTGGGGTTATATACAATGTGTGATGTAAAATAAAAGCATGGAAATTTGAATGTACCTACAGTAGTACTGCCAGTCTTGAGAAATCTACGTAACAAAATGGACAACAGAAAAAACAAACTGTATTGAATTTTTGTGATTTGTGACATAAGTCACAAATCATTACCCACACAAATTTGTCCTAACAGCTAACCAATATTCTTAGCAATTTCTTTTTCAGAAAACTGACCATGAGAAGTGCATTATTTTATAGTGTTTATAGTGGCCCCGAGTCAGTATCTAATCCTAGATCACCTTGTGAATGACCAGTCAGACTGTTTTTGGATTAAAAGTGGGTGCATATGGCACCCCACAGTGGAATCAAAACAAGGGAATCATAAAGGCCCTTGGAAAACTAGCACAATTTATTTTGCCAACACTCTTCCAGAACTCTTTTATAGACACATATAACTGATACAGGCCACTACATGGGGCCTTTAAAAATTACATTTGCTTAAGTAATTAAAAGTTTCATCCCTAGTTGATGTCTTCCTTATGGCCTTATTGTCATTGAGACTAAATAAACAATGATGAATCAGGATTGCTGCTAAAGGTCTCATTGGCTTGTAGTAGCACCCAGTGATGAGTGATGGTGCTCTAGCTTTGCCCTTGAATACAGCTGTGAGGAAGTGTGTAATAAATTGCCCTCTGTCGTCTCCGGTCCACTCCACATCCTTTAGCGTCTGCCGGGGATTGTAGGATCCCAGGTAGTATCGGCATCTCTGATTGGCTGGTGATGATAGCTGCTTTTAAGAGAGTGAATGGCTGACGGAGGTGTTTGTGTATAAAGTGGTGTTTTGCAGGACAGGCTTAAGGAGAGTTAGTGGGAGGGACTTTCAGGTTAAGCTCAGAGAGTCTATTTAAAAGCCAACTCCTCCCACTCATGAATGATTCAGTAGCTGTTTGACCCTCCCCCCACTTCTCCTCAAGATCAGCTGGAGGAAGTAGCAAGCTCGGCCAATGGGATTACAGCACCCAATTGACTGTGTGTGTGTGGGTGTGTGTGTGTGTGTATTTGTGTGTTTTTGAAGCTGAGACGCAAGCCTCGACAAGCAACAGCAGTAGCAGCAGCAGTAGCTCAGTCGCTGTGTTTATGTGTGTGAAGGAAATGTAGGGCAGCTGCTTGTTCTCCCTCCCTCTTCCATCTCTCTCTCTCTTTCCCTCTGTCTGTCTTTGTGTCTGTGCTGGAGCTGCAGTCACCACGGCGACGGCTGACATTGTTGCTGCCGCTCCACTTCCGTATTCGCCAAGGCTTTTTGCTCTCCTCTCCCTCTCTTTCTACGTCTCAGCTCACCTTGGAGATTTACAAAGGGGGCATGTAACCTCCCTAAGGAACCATTGTCTGTGTGTGTGTGTGTGTGTGTGTGTGTGTGTGTGTGTGTGTGAGTGAGAGAGAGAGAGAGAGAGAGAGTGAGTGTGTGTGTGTGACAGAAGGAGGAGGAGGAAAGGGGTTGGCTTCAGGATCCAGCCATGAATTCCTGCTGGAAGATGAAGATTCAGGTACAGACTGTCTTTTTAAAACGCTGATGGTGTCTTGTTTTTGTTGATGGTGATGATTGGGGGGGGGTTGTTGTAGCATTGCAGCACCTTTCACTCAGGAACCTTTAAATGCCTTTAAAGAGCATCTCCAAGCAACATCATCCAGCTGTGGTAAAATCAGGGAAGGGGGTTCATCGTTGTTTCCATTCAGTGGTTGTGGAGAGGCCTCCTGTCTCCCCAGTGATCAAATCGCCTTGCTGCTGCAGTTGCAGGGATGAAAGTCCAGAAATGTGTGATTTTGTTTTTGTACAAGTACATGCGGGTGTAAGATTGAGACTGACAGACTGGAGTGGATAAATGAAGGCCAAAATGAGCACAGACAGCATCCCAGTCAGCTGTCAGTGGGGGTTGTGGATGTGTTTATATGCCAGGATGTTATATTTGCTTTGCCTTTCTTTGTATCTCCACACGCTTTTTTGCAGCATCATTGACATCCCTAGAGAGGAACTATGTATTTTTACACAGTGGGGCTGCACTGTTGGTTGTTTTGTTCATCAGCATCTGCCACCTCTTCAGTGGGAAAGGTTGACCCACTTTCCCCTGTGCTTCTGCCCTTTGTTCACAATGAATGGGGGGATGTAAACATGAACTTACACTTCTGTTAATAGAAACAGTGATATTTTACAGTTTCCTTCTTTACAGTATATTTTGGTGTGATGATCTCCAGATTTATGTCTGCTGTCATAGTGATATGTATTGATCCATTTTTAGAATGAATAACCAGAAATGATCCAACCCACTCACAAGATGAAATGCTATTGCACAATTCAATATGATTTCACACATATACAGTACATATAATCGCAACATCCATCCATCCATCCATCCATTTTCTACCCCTTAATCCTTGTGAGGCCTCGTTTGAATTTTTTTGTGTCCAGGTTAAAGAACCAGGGAGATAGGGGAATAACAATAAAACACAATGAATTACTGTAAAGGAATATTATAAACATAAATAAATGCCTGATGCATGAGGACAAAAGAAAACACTGTAAACATACCTCAGAGAAACATCAGAAAAAAGACCAATGTAAACATGACAGAGGGAACTTTAAAAACTTTGTAACTTTGGTTGAACACAGCTGTGTTATTGAACATAGGATGAGATGCTCTCAGCCATTTCTGTTGCTGCAAGACTTGGCAAAAAAGTCACATTGGGATAACTGTGAGCTGCATTGCAATTGTAGTTTACCTTGACGTGAATGGGAAATGAAGGAAAAATACATAAATTATTCATTTAGAAATGTTAAATATACAAACTACTATAAAAATATAAGAACTTCAAGAATGAAAAAGCCAGATTGAAGCATGCAAGCTGGCTTGAAACTTGCATGAAGTAAGCCAACTTTCTTCATGCATGTTTCACAGAAGGCCAAGTGTTTTTTTCTATTTCCTTATGGGACTAGAGATGGAAATTAGCCTCATGGCTATAATCTCTCATATTTACATGCAAATGTTCATTATTTATTTACCCATACATACAAAACTCCAGAAAAATGCACCAGATCTCAGTCATAGGGTTCATTTTTGCATTTTTCCCTGGCTCAATCCACAGCTTAGCGTATCAGATCATCAACTGATGTGCCAAATCACAGCGCTTTGTGTCATATCTGCAGCTGTTGGGAGGAGGGGGGGGGATTAGTACAGTCACATGTCAGGACACAGCTTAAAACCTGCTTTGGGGGAGTAAAGAAGAGATGGAGGGAAGAGAAGGAAGGCAAGAGGTAGTACGCACCTTGGAGTTTGTATTTGTGCAGGGATCATTGACTCTTTGACCTATTATCAATCCCTGAAATTCAAGATTCAATTCAAAATTATTAGTCCCCCTATGAAAATGTGATTCCCATACTCCTCGCTCCAGTTCTGAATACTTGGAAGCACTTTGATAACATTGTATATCCTTCTCCTGCTTTGTATCCATCAACAATCCTTCTTCTCAGGTCTCAACTCATTTCTTTTGTTTTTGGCATGATGCTTTTACCAGTGATGCCTCAAATCAGTTCTGAAGTGAATACTGGACAAATGTTCAGTTTTAACTTCAGTTCACACACTTAGACCATTACTCAATGACAAAATGGTGGCTTATGCTATGCTTGAAAGAAATGATCAGTTCTTCTGTGGGTTCATAATATTGACGCTGGTCGTTTTTGTTTTCCTAAAATAATTTGACACGTTTCATGTAAACAGCATATCCTGGTTGGATATTCAGATTTTTTTCTGAAAGGACCTGAGGTTCCTGAGTAAGATGGGGGATATGCCAGTATCATTTCCATTATTTGGACATGTTTACAGCTTATCAGAAAATGTGTCTCATGCACCATTCAGGCCAGCTGAAGTTCCAAAGAAAAATCCACAGCTCTGGTCAGAGTGTCTACTTCAAAACCCTAGAACAGTCACAATACTGTATGATAGAGAGGACCAAATATCTAAAGCTTAACTTTTCAGGACTAGGTTTGAAGGAATGAAATATAATTGAAAGGGAAAACATAATATTGTGAGCTTGTAAACATAGTCAGTGCTGTGTAGGATACTGTCAAGTTTACTGAAAACAGTTTCTTAGTGTTTAGCAATATATTGTAATAATTGTGTTGTCTTGTGCTTTATCTGTCAAAAAGGTGACTGAATAACATAATTCTTCAGTCTTTTGTTGCTGTAAGCAGTAGGGCCACATCTCTCAAAATCTGACAGCATGGACATAAAAATCATGGCAAGGTTTTGTTGTCCATTTTATTGATATTGGTCATTTTTGATCATCTTTGTTTAGCATTTTATTCATTTTTCTGAAAATTTTGTTGTTATTATGTTACTTAATTATTGCTAATTGCTAATAATTGCCAATGATAATTATTTTTTGCTTATTTTTATTCAAGTTTTGATTTTTTGTTTCTTTATGTGACTAATTTGTTCATTTTTTTATTCATTTTAAGTTGCTTAATCATTTTAGTCATTTTTATGCTGTGGATTATTTTGTTCACTTTTGTTCTAATTATCTTCATCATTTTGTTTATTTTGTTCATTGTCTTGGTTTTGGTCATTTACTGTACTTGTTAATATTATAAATTTTGTGGATTTTAAAAATCTTTTTGTCCATTATCTAATTCTTTTTTTTTCTTATTGTTGTTGATATTGTTATATTTATTTCATTTTATTGTAATGTGTTACTTCCATTACTGGACAAAGCCACATTAGCCTCAGGGCAGGGGCTGAAGAGCCAGCCACAGGTTTCCGGCCCCTGGTATAGGAAGATTACATGCAATCCATTCTAAATACATTGTTTTATGTATTCTGCAGGTCACATGTGTCTGGGGCGCCTCTAGCTGATCATCATTGGTTTATTACTTTCCCTTGGCCTGTAGTGATGGCTGCAGTACTTGTTGTTTTTCACAAAAAATGCTCACTTTTTAAGCCCCTGAGCATGTTTTTAACAACAATACTGAGTTTTGTTAGTCTTCAGTGCACAGGGTGCTAAAAGTTGAAAGAATAAAAATGAAGTGTGTTTAAAGTGTTGCTCTATTTCAAATAGGGTTTTCAAATTCCCAGCAGGGGCCCGGGCTCCCGTCTCCCTAAACATCTGCTAAATGATGCTAGCTGTAATGTAAAGGAGCTGCTTGGCTTCAGGCGATTATAGGATGCTGCTTGTGAAGTCAGCAACAGACTCTGAGCCCCTTTTAAACTGAAGTCTATCTTGCACTGAATTGGTGGTTTATAGCAGCTCTTTTCTAACAAGCTTGGCCAACACTTCACTCACTTGTCTCAAGTCTTTTTCTGTCAGCGTTTCTTTAATTCTGCAGAGTGAAGGATTGTATCACAAGCAGTCCAAGGGTTCACACACTAATAACAAGGCTAATTAGAAGAGACACTGCACTGAACTAATTATCTGTAGCTTGACTTTTTCACACCAGTCATAAATAATGACTAATGTCATGTGGAAGAGAAGACCCGAAGTGCAGCTAATGAGGAAATGTGGCTTTGTTGCTGAGTCTCAAAATATTTCCACATATCTTTAGATCTCATACTCTCTTTGTACAGCAGTCACACCCTGCTGTTTGTGTCAGATGGCACTTCATTGTACGTACGTACAACCCAGAGGTCTGTCTCCTGCAACTGTTTCTCCTCAGATCTGCTTCTCACCGTAGCTGCCAACACTTGACTCATTAGGTTATATGCTGTACTTTTTTAAATTGTGTGATAGTTTGATATAGGATTTTCTGTCACACTTTACATCAGTGATCGGGCAGCACACATGTAAAACAAAGAAAAAAACAAGCATAGGATGAGCTGCGACAAGTTATAAGTTAATATCCACTATTGAGAGAAAATGAACAAGAAGGCAGAAGAGCGGTATGCTCAGAAAATAAGTACAGTTGAAGGAATTGAGCCATATGAGCTACCAATGCTAATGTTCCCAGACATTTTCACCTATCTTGTTTATAGTGTTAGTGCATACACATCAGAACAATTTAAAAATTACAGGTCTTTTGAGGCATTTTTGCAATTTTCAAATGGCTGGGTACAAGATCTGCAAATATTTAAAGTAGAAAATCAGAAGACCATTGTATTTGCCAAAGTTAAGTTGCTTCTCTGTCTCTCTGCTTCACATACTTTGCCAGAACAGCTTCAGTTGAAAAAACAAAACATAATTTAACACCAATTATGTCTGTTATATTTTAGGTGTTTAAAGCCATTCTGCACGTTTATCACCACACACCATGTGGCTTTTGCTTTCATGCAGAGTCATGTGAACATTTGTTGCAATTGATAACACAGCAGCCAACTGTTGTCAAAAGCATCTAATATTGAAACTTTTGGAGGCTATTTTTAAACCATCACTATGGCAAGTTACGTGACTTGTGCATGTAAGCCCCAAAATGCATTGCACTGGCGACGTCACATTAAAAAGCCCTATAAAAGCTGTGGAAAATCTGGGCATGAGAAACACACACAACATGAGCAGAAACAAAGCATTTTGAATTTTTGCAATTTGTTCCACCATAATTCATACCAATTGTTAAAATGTATTTAAGTTGACAAAGTAGCAGGGTATAATAGGACCGTGCTTCTCCATCACAAGGTGAAAACATTTTGTACCAAATTTACTCTTACTCACTGAGCTGTAACCAAATGCAACTGAGTAGAGGTATACCTTTTTTCATCACATAACTCAATACCTAAGAGTAAAAAGTATTTTGAAAAAACAACTACTCCCAGATGTACATTTTTTGAAAAAACTACTCGAGTTCATTTAAAGGAGTAAAGGTACTAAAGTACGACCCACCTCTGAATATTAGTGACTTTTCTAGACCTACACAACTGTAGCAAGTCCTGCCGTTAATATAATGGTCACTGTCTTTCCTCTACCACATCCTGTTTAGACATACTGATGTAATTATGCCTAAGACAGACGATGGCTGATAACACAAGAGGAGAGGGTGAAATGATAACTCACATCCTGCTGTTGAAAGTATATACTCATTGATGTGCACGTAACACCAAAAACAACAGTCACAGCATAGAATGGAAACCAGTGCAGAAGACCTGTAAAGTATCTAAAATGTAGCACTGACACTAGCTCTATACAAACACTAAGGCACAATCTTTACAGGAAATATTACAGTCTCATTCATTTTATTTGGGCTTTTTAATGAATACAGTGTGTAAAATTGTAGGGTTGATTGGAACCTAATGTCTACTGAGTAAAGCTGTTTTTTTCCTGATTAAAAAGAAACATTTTTTCCTGATATTAACTAGTTGACCCTTACATCCCTAGATCTGGGGGCAGAGCTACGGCCATGAAACGATATGCATCACAGGGCAGGCAGACATCTGACAGTATAGTCATATGACACATTGTTTTAACCAGAGGAAACTCAGCTTTTGGACTATGTTTCATTTTTAGTTGTAAAGCTGTTCTTGACTTATTTTGAGCATGCTTTTTGTTGGACTGCAATTTTTAGAACCCCTAGGGATGAAGAGAAGATTCTTCTTGGAGACAATATCGATTCATTTTAGGTTGTTGGGATGGTATAGAAATAACTAAAACTGACATTCCTTATTTAATGGTGTTTCTATGAGTGTACCTAATGTTCAATCAGTGACCTTGGGTAACGATATTAAGTTCACAAGCCTGAACTGTAAGGGTTTGAATAACTGAATCAACCGTAGCAATGTCTTGCACTACTTACGAAATATGAATGCACATATTATTTACTTACAGGAAACTCATCTAAAAAGCTTAGATGAGCTCAAACTGAGGGGGGGCTAGGTGGGGGATGTTTATCTTTCATCCTTTTCAAGTCGATCCAGATTTGTAGCAATAATGTTACATAAATCAGGTAGATATTTGATGTTACAGGGCAAATTTATTATACAGTGGTACCTCGCTTGACGAGTTTAATCCGTTCCGGCGTCACGCTCGCTATGCGAATTTCTCTGTATCTGAAGAGACTTTTACATGTAAATCCATTAATCCGTTCTGGACCCACGACAA
>JAQQAE010021382.1:0-10473 GCA_029823295.1 Pseudamia nigra | reverse complement strand
AAGATCTTGGTGAAAAATGAATGCAACACTGGATGGAAATAAATCTTGTGACATTGCAGAAGCTTATTGAAACAATGTCACAGCGAATGTGTGCTGTAATCAAAGCTACAGGCGTCCAATGAAATACTGTATTGGAGTGTGTAACCTTTTTTTTTTTGTGGTGGTGACTTTATTTTGGCCAGGTAGTATATGTAGTAAACCAAACAACCCAGAACATGTTTTATAATTTAGATTGTCCCAATTAGACAGGTTTAGCTTTGATGACAGGTTTGCATTCTCATCAGATTCAAAACCATCGTACACTATGATGAGACTGGAGACGCTAGATCAGGGTTCGGGAACCTGTGGCTCTTTTGATGACTGCATCTGGCCCTCAGGTAAATCTTAGCTGACATTTCTTAACACGATAACTAATGAATAATTTTAATCCATTCATTTTCTACTGCACCTGTTTAGGGCTGCGGGTGGTTGGAGTCAATCCCAGCTGTCGTTCGAGCTACATGGGAGGGTCCGACACCAAAACTCTATTTTTATGGGATAATGCGGGAATCAACACGAGTTGTTGTGAGGTCAAGAAGCAAATTTCCCTCCTTTCAATCACATAATCAGTTAGCTAATTTATTCAGAGCAAACCCTTTTGACAGCGAAGATGGCGAAAAGAAAAAAAGATGAGGAGTATCGTACATTTCAGCACGAATGGACAGAGGAATTCGCCTTTGTGGACAGAGCAGGTTTTGCCTTGTGTCTAATATGCAATGATATTTCATAAACATTCTGATAAAGGGCAATCTGAACTCTCTGTGGACATGTGTCACCATGGGAGCTATCATGGAATTGAACATCTGACATGTACTAGGAGCGATTCTTGACTTGTCAAAGTGAACTTTTTCTATGGACATGTGTTGCCATGGTAGCTATCATGGAACTTAACACCTGGACGATGCTCTGGGAGAGGATTTTTGTCTCCTGATCAGAACTGATACAACACAATGCATCCACTGTTCACTATTACACATTTACACATACCTGAACTCTCTCTGGCCTTGCTTTGTTAATGTGTGGGTAACTGTCTGCTAAATGTGCACATGAGGGTTTTTTTTATGTGACCATAATTTTGCTTGCTATGGAGCCTAATTCTGGGAACTGTGCTCTTTTTTTCTCTCTTTCCTATTGTGTCAAGTAAAATTCTTTGTATGTGTCTGCATACTTGGCAATTAAAGAACATTCTGCTTCTGACATTCTGATTCTGATGACTGATGAAGGCATTAAGAAGGCAAGAAATGGCACAAATTAACACTTGACAACACACGGCCATGATTTGAAAAATCAGTTCCAGAAAATAGTGACTTTTTTATGAATCTGATCAGCGAATGCAAAACTGTCATCAAAGTGCAGTGTGGCTATTTTGGGCAATCTAACATATAACACAACGCCTTTGATAGCACTTTTTGTTTTCTACATACGGTAATTTCATACATGTTCATTCACACATTGGACATCAGTTCAGTATTAATGGACAATGTTGAAAATAATAAAAAAGAAAAACCACTGAAGGAGAAGGTGTGTCTGGCAGGGTATGTGAATATAAATACATGGCTAATTTGGATACAGCTAACCAACTGTGATGTCATACGATGGGACCCCGTCGGTCAAAAAGTGAATTTTTTAAATATCAATTTTAAATTTGATCGCACATCTCACCTGATATACGACTAAAATGAACCACTGTAATATTATGGATTGTTTCATGTACTCTTTAAAATATTTATTCAGTAACACAGCATTTTCTGTAGTAGACTATACAACAATTAAGCCTGTTTTATCCTAATTACTGCCTTTTTTTACCCAGCTCAAGGCTAATTAAGGCACATTCAGCAACTTCACATTCACAGCAATGAAACACATGAACAGCCTCCCTTCAACCACAGCATTCAGGTCTGTTAGACAATATACAATCACAGAAATGACACTCAAACAGAGCGCTGTATGATGCAATGAAAACTTATGTCGTCTTATTGTGGCCAATGAATTGGCTTTATCCTCTAGATTTGAGTAAACTTTTTTTTAGTTTTCATGGAAAGTAGATAGATTTCATTTTTAAGGTTTTTTTTATTTTTATTTCAGCAATCAGATCAAAAACAATGAACAAAAAATATTACAAATCAAAATAACACTCCAAAAATTATCTGTAAAAAAATTAAATAAATAATCCACAAAAATGAAATGAAATAAACAAAATGAGCACAAATGGACGATTAAATCACCCTACATCCTCCTAATGGGCTTGCACCTTTACAATACAGTTTTTGTATGATTATATGCAGTAATTGCACAGGCTGCCTGTTTGTACTAGAAAGCCAGTGCAGTATGGACTAGTTTTACTGTCTCACATTATTTATGTATGAGTGTGCCATATAATGGATGTTGTTCTGTTTTGTTTATTTGCTGTTGTTTCTCTCTGACTTGGTTTCTTGAGAGCCAGTAAATATCTGTAAAAAAAGAAAGAATAGATCAAATCCCTGCAGGGCAGTTGTTTTATCCTATTGCTACACACTACTTAGGAGAACCTGTGTAGATCTGTCTGAAACAAAGTCAGTGGCACAGTGACACCATGTGGAGGGAAGCAGTATTACAGAAAACTTATACGTAAATATAGTAACCACATAAATATAGTGGCCACTTTGTTGGATACACCTTTAGGAGTACCTCAGTTCTTTGTGGCGTAGACTCAACAAGGTGCTGCAAACATTCCTCATAAATTTTGGTGCATATTGACGTGATGGCATCACACAGTTGCTGCAGATTTGTTGGCTGTACATCCATGATGCTGATCTCCTGTTTCACCACGTCCCTGTTGGTGCTCTATTGGATTGAGGTCTGTGCCCGTATTCCTAAAGATTCCTAGTCTGTAGAGTAGCTCTTTGTGAAGTCCATACCCGTAATTCTGAGAGGATTCTTAGCATTATGGGTTTGGTTTGTGAATTTTAAGAATAGATCTTAATAGAGATAAAAGTGATTAAAAGAGCATGTTAGGAGTAGCGAGGAGGACTTTTACGGAGCTTAGGAGTTTCTTAAGCTGAGGAGAAAATGGAAGAAAAACAAAGAGGATGAATGATTACAGTTAATAAAACCAGGACTAAGACAAAGGCTGAATCCAACAGTGAAAACTCATTGTTTTGTTGAGTGAAATTTCAAAAACTGAAAGACACAAAAGTATGAATGTCGTTGGTTTTGTTTTCCTCCAATGTTGATGGTTCAGGCTGAAGAAAAGTCAAATGTTTTGGTACAATACATATCTTTGATAAACATAAGTGCATGATGGCTGTCTTTAATTCTTTTCATCCTGCTTGTTTTAGACTTGACAAGGCTTTAACTGAAAGCATGAATGGCTAAAAACTAAATATGAACTGATTAATAAAGATTTTAAAACTGCAATAATAGGTCTGCGTTTAAACATTGTAGAGCTCCATTTAAAGTGTGCTGTATTATATATTCAGCAAAGAATGAAATAGTGCCAACTGTTGTCTTATATGTCTCTGCTGATTCTCTGTTCATTTTCTCCCCATTTTTGAGATTTTGGACAGGTGTGATCAACCAATCACAGCTTTCCAAATTGTCACAAACTTAACATCAGGGTCCTCTTCACTAAGATAAAAGTTTTAGTTCAGTTGTTGCTGCAAGTTGCTCTGACCTCTCCTAAGATCACTCTGCCACTAAAACTCCTTGCTAAGATGGGGACACTCTGACACGATTTGAAAAATACAGGTCCAGGTGGCCATTGCAGTATAGTGAACTCACTGTCCTGTGCAGGAAACCAATTCGACATGATCTCATCTCTGTGACATGGTGCATTATCCTGCTGGAAGTAGCCATCAGAGGATGTGTGGTCATAAATGGATTGACATGGTCAGCAGCAATTCTTAGGTAGGCTGTGGCGTTTAAACAATGTTCAGTTGGTACTAATGGGCCCCAGCATGAGCCAAGAAGATATCCCTCACACCATTATGCCACAGCCAGCCTCATGGATACAAGGCAGGATGAATCCGTGCTGCATTGGTTGGTTGTAACACGTGGTCATTTGACTTCTTTGAAAGGATCGCCTTCAGAAAATCATCACATTTGGAGACGAGTGGTTTTCACTGGACATGAGGGGTAATATTGCCTTACGGAATGCAGCGGCGCGAGATAGTATAGAGTATGAAATGCATAAAATGGAAACGCTGAAGTACAGTATAACTAGTTTCAATTTGCTCTCAAGTACAGCTCTTGTGTAAAAGTACTGAGATACTTTAAACCACTGAGTACGCTTGACTGAAGTATCTTAGTGTTTTGTGGTGCCAGTCCCTTTTACACAGGTCCCTAACTTAATATATGATTACCTTTGCTTAGTAAAAGTGCCATCCTCTTGACTAAATCGGTAATTATTGGGACACGAAGCAGCAGAATGACTCAAGATTCATCCATATATCCAAAATGCCATTAAAGCCTTGCTGTGCGGTGTTTAGCATTCAACATTCATTATCAGTGTCGAAAGATACCATATATATATCGAAAGAAGCAGAGACGCCTGCAGCTGATTCTGGTGAGAGAGCGAAAAGAGGCCAGAGACAAAAGAAGATGTTAGCAGGAATAAAGGATGAGGGGGTGAAGGAGGAGAGGAGGTGGGAAGGGAGTGCATGGGGGGTTGGGGGGTGGTTGTACATGATCACGCGTGCGAGAGAGGGAGCGACATGGTTTTAGAGGATTTATGCAGCAGTTTTGTATTAAAAAATAACTATTAGACGTCACAGCCGAGAGAGCAGTGGAGTGATTCTGCCTCGGTGCAGGATCATCCAGGCTCAATGTACAACTAACCACTCTGTTTTTGTTTCTGTCTTCTTTTCTTTTCCAACTTTCTCCCCCTGCTCTGCCTGCGTCCGATATGTTCTTCCTCCAGCTTGTCATCATGTCCGGCACGGTGTTGTTGGCCTACTACATGGAGTGCACGAACCTGTTCAGCGTGCACGTGCAAGGTTTCTTCTGCAACGATGCTGAGCTGATGAAGCCGTATCCCGGCACGGAGGAGTCCAGCTTCATCCCGCCGCTCATCCTCTACTGCGTGGTGGCGGCTGCACCCACAGCTGTGGTAAGTGCAACTGATTTTATGGGTGTTTCATTGCAGAGGGAAAATGTGGGTGTTCTCTGTGAGCAAATGAGTTTACTTTCTATATTGCTGCAGGTCTGATTAGATGTAGAGTGCATCTTTTATTTAGCCCGTGGCTGTTCAGTGATATAGTAAATAGCCGCATTTTCAATTTTCTGCTGTCAGATGTTTGCCATTGAAATGCATTCTTGCTGCTATTCCTTTACAACACCAGTCAAAAATGTCCTTCTCTACTAAGGGTTATTCTTTATTTTTATTATTTTCAACATTCAATCTGTTTTATATTTTAGTTTTGGTGACAGCTTTCCACACTCATCGCATTCTTCATCAGATTCACAAGGTAGACACCTGATGTCAAGTAACAGCAAGTTTATTGTTCTCATTTCATGACTTTGTAATGTGTTTTATACCAGCGGTCCTCAACCTTTTTTGTGCCATGGAGCTGTTTAATGTCAGACAATATTTTCACGGACCGGCCTTTAAGGTGCGGCGGATAAATACAACAAAATAAAAGGATACGACTGGCATAAAAACTGCTATTTTCTAAATATAGTAATTAACATGAATCCAGTCTTTATTAGCAGCATCCTCGTGTCATCGCGCCAACATCATAACATGAGTAACGGCCTCTAAGCCCCACATGCTCTGGTTGTAATGGTAAAGGTTAAACATGCCTTCAACATAAGATCCATCACAAGAACAAATATAAAGTGCATGACAAATACAACTCACCATAATGTTAAATCAGTGGGAGCCTGAGCCTGTTTCTCTGCAACGAAACAGTCCTATCGAGGGCTAACGGGAGATAATGACTCCCAAGTGTGTTGGTTATATCCAGTCTCCTCCGCCATTTTGTTTTGGTTGCAATAAATCCATGTTTCAAGTCGGATCCTGGTATCGTCTGTTAAATGCAGCTTTGTTTTTCTTTGAAGTCGTAGGCTCTTCTTCTGGCTCCTCACTGACTCTTTTACCCTGTGCAAAGAAACTTTCCAAAGATGTTTGTTTATTGTTCATTTTGCTAGCTTGGGGGTTTCAGTTTAGCAATAACGTATTACATGTCACTGGCTGGTGCAGCCCCTTTAAGAAGGCAGCGGATGTAGGGACAGTAAGACATGCAACCGAGGCAGCATCTTGACACGCGTCAACAGTGAGTCATAGACAGATGTGGTGGAGAGAATCCGGGAATTTTCCAAAATGAAACATTGTTCAGAATCAGATAATAAATAAAATGGAAATAATGTAAGTTATGTATTCCTCCTGTGCGGCCTGGAATCAATTGACCCACGGACTGGTACCGGTCCGCGCCCCGGGGGTTGGGGACCACTGTTTTAGACCATCAGTTGTCTTGTGCAGTGGAACGTTACATCCTTGACTGCTATTATATTGTGCTAAGAAGCTCTTTGTTAACCCTACTGTGCACAGTGTTCACTACACTGCCCTACAAAGGCAAACTGAGTAATGAGGTAACATAAAATTCATAGCAGTTCCAAAATTAAGGTCAAAAAACAAAGCAAAATGCAATAAATCAGTGAGTATTTTGACATAGAATGAACAAAATAATCAGAAAAAAGAGGCAACATAAACATAAAGTACAAAATAGTAAGGAAGATGAAAAAGTGAACAAAATAAGAAGCAAAATGAACAAACCAATCAAGATAATGAACCACGTTAGATGTGAAAAAAGAAAAATGAACAGAAATAAACCAAACAATCAAGAAAATGCTTTAAAAAACAACAAAAAACAAAACCTTTCTGTTTCACTTTACCTTTGTAGGACAGTATTGAATCAAACCTAAGTGTGGCTACTTTGGACATCCAAAAATATAAAACACATTCTGGATTGTTTTTAACACATTTTTGTTTACTACATAATTCCATATGTGTTCCTTCACAGTTTGGATGTCTTCAGTATTAATGTGCAATGTTAAAAATAATACAAATAAGGAAGAAACCCTGAAAGAGAAGAGTGTGCTTACTCTAGGGCGGTAGATACAAACCATCATATTACATTGTTGAAGGAGTTCCAGTCATACAGCAATAAGCTCTAAAGAAAATATCAAAATAAACCTCCATATCCATTGATCCTCTCTGTAATCCATCTACCATTCAAATAGTTCAGTGGAATATGGACAAATGAGTTTTTAAATCTATTCCAGTGTCCTGACTGCTCTCCCACATACAGTATAAACCAGGGATATTTAACTTTGAAACAGACAGAAGATTCAAATAAGTCGTTTCAGTCTGCCCTATATTTCACATAGACCTCAGCTGGATCCATTCACTTAGGGACATTTTTGACTGTAACTCACTGTACTGGTCCCTTTGTCTGACAAATTCTTTTTGCGCTGCTAATGTGAGAAAATGCTATTGAACAAACGCATAAGTTTAAATGTATTTTGGGTCAAATGACACTCTGGGACCTGATTTCACACTCTGCGTATACTTTAATGCTGTGACTGCGACTTGTTAAACATTGTGATGTGACTTGACATGATAATGTTTGATGACAAACGGCTGTCTGTTGCGGTCTTTCATGTGCTGCAAATCACACTCTTTCCTGCAACATATTTGATCTTTTATTTAGCCTTTGTTGTCTTGGCATAGATATGGATGTAAAAGCAAAACGAACAAACAGGAAAGACAGTCAATGTGACACAAAAATGACTGATACTGAAGAAGAAAGGAGGTCAGGGGTATCACTGAACTTGTGCTTTAATTTATTCATTCACATCATTATGATTTCAAAAGGGAAATCTTTCAAACATTTAATTTAGGTGTAAAATCAACTCTTGATTCAACACACACCCTATCTCCTTTAGAAGTTTAGTCACTTTAAAGATAATTGTTCATTCAGTGTTATGGTAGAAGCTTGTTTTGTCTTGTTGGTGTTTTATTGGACAAACCTATAATGCGCTTGCTATGTCTGGTCTTTATTCGGTGTTAATGCACTGTTATTGGTGGTCACTTAGTCTTGCATTGGGCCTTTAAATTGCAGCCTTTTGCAGGTAGAATTGTACCAGCTCGTATCGTGATCAGATAAATTATGAAGCTCAAGGACCCACAAACAGAAAATGATCAGTTTGAAGAGGGGTTACTTTTGTCACACGGACCTCACTTGAGTGTGAAAAGATAGATGTAGGCCAAAAAAGTCACATGTGCAAAATGTGCTGCAAACCCCACTAATGTTCTTTTATGACAAACGCAGGAATAATGTCACAGGATGCAGAGAGTCACATTTTGGATTTTTTTTTACATGGTTGAATGTGTGTAAATGCAGTGGTACCTTGCTGTATGAAATTAATCTGTTCCAGCGTGACACTCGTACAGCAAATATTTCTTGCACTGGGGGTCCTCCATATTAATATATGTAAATAATATTAATCCATTCTGGGACCCACGAAAACTCCCATATAAAGTATGTATTACATACTCGTACATTCACATTTATTTATTTATTATTATATAAAAAGGAAGTTATGTTAATCATATGAAAAGGAATGCATGAAATTAGTTAGAAAATGACTTGTGATTGGCTATGGCTTATGACTCATCAGTGATGAATGTGCCTCTTCACCGTGTGTCAGTGAACACTGGGTCTCAGGGTTGTAGCATGTAGCCTCCGGAGGCACTGTGTAGACTCCGGAGTGTGTGGCAAGTAGCATCCGTGTAGCCTTCGGTACACGGATGCTGGTGTACCCTGTACTCCTGGTGTACCGCTAATCTCCATGGTGTACCCTGCCTTTGCAAAAGTCAGCTGGGATTGGCTCCAGCATCCCCCCGACCCTCACGAGGATTAAGGGGTAGAAAATGGATGGATGGGAAGTGTTCATACATAGTGAGGTACCACTGTAATCAGAATATTCACTGAATTTACAGAAAACATGCTGGGTTGTGATTTTGTTGCCCTATTTCAGGTCACAGGCCTATTCTGATGACCGATACAGTCACTGGCCACTTCATTACGTACATGTGTTAACACAGTTAGTTCTAATCATCAAATCACATGGCAGCAGTTCAGTGCATTTGTGCATGTAGACACAGCCAAGACCGAGCATGACAATCAGGAAGTAAGGTGATTTACTTTGAACATGGCATGGTTGTCGGTTTGAGTATTTCACAAACTGCTGATCTACTGGGATTTAAACACACAACCATCTCTAGACGAGAGAATACACTGCAAAAGAGAAAATATCCAGTGAGCAGCAGTTAACTGGATGAAAATACCTTGTAGATGCCAGAGGCCAGAGTAGAATGGTCAGACTGGTTCAGGCTGATGGAAAGATGAGAGGAACTCAAATGAACACTCGTTACAAGTGAGTCATAAAGAAGAGCATCTGTGGATGTACAACATGTCAGACCTTGAGGCAGATGGAGAATAGCAGCAGAAGATCACACATGGTGACACTCTTGTCGACTAAGAACAGGAAACTAGGGGTGTACTCATACTGGCAGTTCGTTCCGAGCCTGGGCACGTTTCACACCTTTAGCGCGGACCGTTTGAGTAATGTGAGTAGAAGCGAGCCGCGCTCTGGCCCTCAACGCGGTTGGAAGAGGTGGTCTACAGCACGGCACAGTTGATCACGCACGCATACGAGCACGGTGACCGTATGTGAATATGACGTAAAATCACTGCGTCCTTCACTACACTCATGTCAAAACAATGGCAGCAGCTGAAAAAATCTCCACCCGTGGGCAGCACGGTTAATTGCAAATCGTTGCCTTGCATTCTCAAGAAACCTAGGTGTGTCACCGGACATCTGAGCAAAATGGCACAGACTTCGCCATAAAATCATTATGATCATACGGACGTTTCCGATGTTGTTGATCCATGATACCGAATCTGTTGAATGCAGTGGCTGCAGCTTCTGATGACGTACACACAATGTACAGTACAAACGACGTGATGACGTCTGTACAAGACCAATCGAGCCTCAGCCCGCAATGATGTGAGCAGTGACGCGCTGGGACTGGAAAGGTGTGAAGTGGGCCCCGGCTCGGCTCGAGCCAAAATGGCCCTAGTGTGAGTACGCCTTAAGGCTACAATTCACATGGACTCAGCAAAAGTGGTCAGCAAGGCTGGGAAAATATCTCTTTGTCTTGAATTCCTGTGACATTTAGATGTTGTGGTAATGATTGGCATAAACAACATGAAATCATGGATCCATCCTACCTTGTATCAACTCTTCAGGCTGCTGGGTGGGGCACATTTTGGGACCTTTAGTCCTAACTGTGCATAGTTTAAATGTCACAGCCTACCGTATTTTCTGCACTATAAGGCGCACCGGATTATAAGGCGCAGTGTCCAAGAATGTCACATTTTTAATTTTTTT
>JAQQAE010021381.1:0-10474 GCA_029823295.1 Pseudamia nigra | reverse complement strand
ATTTTTTGGTAGACAGCAGAATTCATGGTTCCATTTACCACAGCAAGTCTTCCAGGTCCTGAAGCAGTAAAACAGCCCCAGATAATCACATACCACCACCATATTTTACTGTTGGTATGATGTTTCTTTTCAGAAATGCTGTGTTACTTTTACACCAAATGTAATGGGACACACATCTTCCTGAAAGTCCAACTTTTGTCTCCTTAGTTCACAGAGTATTTTCCAAAAAAAAAGAAAAAGGGGGCGGGGGGGCACTTTTTCCATTTAACCTTCATTTAAAAACTGCATTTTGTGTTTACTTGTCTTTTCTCAAACAATGGAGACCAACACCGGGTTGTAAACATGGTTATTTCTGTTCTAAAGTTGCATACAATTGCTTATTTTGACATAAAACTCAGTGGAGATTGGCTCACTTTTGGCACAAGTCCTCAGTGGACAGTGAAGGTATTACACTTTGGGACACTTCTGAATTTACAGTAATTCACAGCTCAGCCAACGATGTTTGCACTTCATGACAGCATATAATGTTCAGAGCAAAAAACTTAAACTGAACACTGGTGCATTAGGGGTTGTATTTATTATCTGCATTTACTTCAATATGTGGCAACGATTTGAATGAGTTAACTTGTGATCTATTTACCCATGCGACAGGAAAAAAAACTGTATCATCCACTAGAAAGGAATGACAGCTACACATAAATTACAACAAACCTTTTTATATGGAAAAAATATTAAAAAATAATGATGCCAAAAGACCAATCAACATTGTAAAAGATGCAAAAAAGAAAAAAGAGAGCATGCAATATATAATATAAACCCTAAAGACAAAAGAAAAATATATCATCATGAGTATGATTATCACAATAAAAAACAAAAAAATCACAGTAATGCTACTCATTTTTTGATTGGTATGTATGTTAATTTTAACCTACACTGACTCTGTCTATACTATTCTGTCATATGCTGTACACACATCCTGTACATACGCCCATACTCACACATATAGCTATACAAACTAATATTCATACACATATTTATATGCATGCATATTCATATTCTGCACTCAAGGGGAAAGGAAATAATTTTAAATACCTGGGAGAATTTGTCCTTCATATGAAAAATACAGTATTTTTCAATGTCACTGTATTCTTTGACTTTCACTGTACAGTTTCACAATGAAAGTTTTTCACTTCATTTTCTGAAGGCAGAAAGTTTCTCTGTTCTCAACAAAAACAGAATTTAAGGAGTGGAGTCAAAGTGGACTTTTAGAAAAGTAGAAACATTTAGTTTCCAATGCAGATGGAGGAGAAGATGCAGATCAGGTCCCAAATAGTACAAAGCATTTTGATTGTGTTTCCAGATTAATATAAATATTGTTGTATATAATAAAAGCTGCAGAAATATGACATCTTTACTTCCGCCATTCCTCTAGTGCCAACACAAGATGCCAACCCAGCTATACAAGCAAGTTTTTCTTCTCTTTACACACTTTAACCAATCATAGTTGAGATAAAAAATATAATAGTCCCACCCCCAGGAGCTACTGATTCAAGTGTAGGGTGTAACCATGTGTAACTGCCCTTGAAAAGAACATTATTCCTGGCTTCAGTGCCTCAAACAAGTCACTACACAGCAATACAAAGGAGAAAACTGTTGAAAGCCAGTGAAACTGTCCATTTTACACTGGAGGGGTATGCACATTACTAAAAAGAAAGAATCGCTCATAACGATCAAGTGACATGGATAAAAAATGTAATAAACCAAGTTAATCAGTTTACTTTTGATAGCAGGTCTGTGTATTTGTGTGTGGTAACATTTCTCGGTAGCTATATGACCAGTATAAATCAGGTTAGAATGTTTTTTAGCAGTTGTGTTGACCTTACATATGGGTTCCTTGACAGTTGTATTTTATTTTATTTGCAGTGTGCAGTCTTATGGTAAAGTAGAGGAGAGTCAGTGAGCAACTGTGAAGGAGCAGAGAGTGGGTGAGTGGGCGAACAAGAGTAAGAGAAGCAGTATGGTTGTTGTCAAGGAAGACAGAGGTGAACAGAGCTGGATGAGAAGGAAAACTGTGAAGGTATCTGCACATATAAGTTACAAGATCAATTATATATTTAACAAAACCTTATGTCACAAAATGTAATCCCAGACCATTTTGTGACTTGGGCTCTTTAGCCAATCAGAAGGTTTATTCATGAAAAGTGGGTGACTTATATTTATCTAGCAGAAAGATCTGACCCTGTGAGAGGGAGGCCTTCAGAAGAGTGTGTGAAACACACAACAAAATTGAATAGGTTTTAGAGACACAACTACATGGTGCATCTGTTAAAGTTTTGTAAAGGGGTTAAAATATGGAAGGTCCTAAACTTTTCTGTGACAATAATATATTCAACCCAAATTATTCTGTAAGTGTGGGGCAATTTTTCATATTTTGAAACATGGAGGTGCCAAGAACCATATCTTGTAGACCTTTGTGCAGTAAATGCACAGTGTTGTGTGTGGGTCTTTCCACTATGAGGAAACCAGTGGTGAGACAAGATGAAAACGTGTTGGCATTAAAGTCTCCAGGGGATAAATGTCGAGTGTAGCTGAAGCTCTCACTCTGTGTGGCTTTTACCAGTCACTGTTTCTGTCCAGGCCACTGGATTCTTCCAGGATAAAATCTTTTCTTTCTGTCCGTCTCTCCAGGGCTATTTCTCTGTGGCGCCACAGGGGAACGCTGAGACCAAGAGTGAGCCTCTGAGAGCAAATTATGTACATTTAAATGAACCGTTTCCTTGAGTCTGCTCAGCTCAGCGCTGAGGAGTTCAGATGGAACGGAGCTGGAACAGGAGGAGGAGAGGGTGTGTGTGTGTGTGTGTGTGTGTGGGTGTGTGTGTGTTGGGGAGAAAGTGCATCAAGGATACACATGGTGCAGCCCTGAGTAGGAGTGTAAAACTTGAGTGGACCCCAGGCCCTCGCTTAGCCTTAATAGCTTTCCTGTCCACCTCCTCCTGCTGCATTAGAGTTACATTTCCACTCTGGGGGACGTTCCTTCTTTTATATATTTATTTATTCTATTTTCTATGCCTGCCCAAATGTGCCCACTTTGTCCATGCAGTGATTTCACAGAGGTGGTGCTGCAAGGCTCGCTTCCAAAGCTACCTAAATGCTGGGGTCTGCTAGTGATGGAGAGACAAGGAAAGTTTCCCCAACCATCAGTCCTGTTCACTCATGCACACACAGAGACACACACCTGTGGCTTTGTTTCACATTCAGACGATGCATCATGGAGCTTCCTTTGTTTGTCAGGCTGTTCCATTATTTACCTCCTCCCCTTCCCCATCCACCTGGGCCTTCGGATGCCATTTATCATCCCTGAGAAACCTTGCGTCCGCTAGAACTTGAAAACCTGATGAATAAGTAAACTAGTTCCTCCATACTGCCACACACTTCCTGTCCTTTTCACAGGAACAAAGACAAAGAGCTGGGATGCAGTGCAGCAGTCACAGCCCTGGGTGGACGAAGACAAAACAGACTTTACAGGCTTTTGCTTCTTAAAAACAGCGCAACCCTATTCCCTGACCTCGAAAAGACATTCTTTGATTCTTAAGCCTTTTAACCACTTTGAAAATTTTCTACAAGTCATTAAAGTCATTAAGCTACATGAAAAGAGGAACTGAGAAATAGTGCTAAATCGGTCCCTTGTGAGATTATACTACCTCCTACTTCTTGCCTTATCCTCAACTTTGTCACTATTCTTACAGCTCCATGTACAACACACCATCAAATTCAGTCTTGAGCTTGCTTTCTCCAGTGTTCTTCCATACAGTTCGTTGTTTGCCAGTCTGCCAGCCAGCGCTGTCTAAGCATTCCTGTCTATCCAATGAGCTAGAGTCAGCCAAATAGTGATCTGCTGTTAGTTATTCAATTACTTCACCCGACTGGCCTCCACTCCCTGGGGCTGCTGGTGGGGGGTAACAGGGAAGATGGGTGTGCTGTGCTGTGTGGAGCTACCTGCTCTCTACAGGGAGAAAGCGAGGTCTACTTGCAGCATCACGCTCATTTCCCACCATAATAGAGGAGAATTAGCACAGATTTAGCCAATTAGAAAAACAAGAGTCAGTTACCATGTCATTTCCCTAACTGCCGCCAACCTGTTTCCTCAGTTTTTGTTTCGCCGCTTGCAGTGAATGTGTGTAAATCCCTATGAGTGCCTGCGTGTGTTTGAAGTAATTGATATCGTCAAAGTATTCCCATATGGACTGTAAGCTCCCGACAACTTTTAGCCGCACTGATACCAACAAGACTGTAAGCCGCAGGCATACCCTGGATGAAATATTTGCTGTGTCTGCCAGGAGACAAATCTATTCTCTGCTTTCAGTAAAATACTGTCTATGCGGCAATATCTTATTTGTAGGCTGAAACCAGAGTCTCACTGGGACCAATTGAAGCTAGCTCTTTCCATCCCTCTGCTTTGTGTGCTAATTACATGGGTCAGAAAGACTGATGGCTTAACAGAGAAGGTTATAAGATGAGGTTATCACTGCCTTGACTCTCTTTATTCCTTCCTTTTTTCTCAATGCTTCCCTTTTTGCCTCCATTTCAGGCCTTTCTGCTTCTCCGAGGGGTGCTCAGGAATGAACACTATCTCAACTCAAGGAGAAATATCAAATCCATGAGCTGCCATAAGTGATAATGGGTGACATGGGTGAGTTTCCATATCCACTGGATAACCTGCCAATGTTTGTGCTTCAGGTAACACCACAGGATGTACGTAGAGGTCATGTGAAAGGTCTCCCTCCTTCCTGTGCTCCTTGTGCCCCTCCAGGCCTTTTGTCTGTCTCTGTTTCTTTAATACTTTTTCATTTCTATATGTTGACACATGAGTCGAGTTTCCTCTTGCACTGATCCACTGAAGATGAGAGTTACTGATGAAGTGGCAAGCTCTTTGAGGATAAAATGTGTGACTTGAAGTGCTATCTCCTCTCATATTACTGTTCAATAAATGCTTCGTGCATTAAATGGACAACTCTGGCTCTCTTGCTGCAAATCTAGCCATCACCTTACAGGTTCCTTAAATTTGTAACCTTCTCCTAACCTTGTCTTGCCTGCATGGGAGGGGGTTAGAAAAGAGAAACAAAGACAAAAATAAGGAGTCAGACTTTTTTATCTGCATATCTTTGCACTCCTGACTCCACAGATGTTTCTGCCTCTGCATGTGAACGTGATTTATAGCCAAATCAACTGTGTGTCAGCAAACATGTAGTGTTATACACAGTCTCACCTATCAATTATACCATGAAAACTCGGAAGTGGAGATATGCATATTGGTTTGTCCTGTACTTCAGTGGCACATTTACCTCACACACAAAATACTATGTATGAATTTTCACTTACACATGCACTACAACTGTTACTCAATGTTATTAATCTAAAAGAGGGTATATTAAACCATTAATGCAAAGCACGCCCTCACCCACCCTCTGAATAACATAATTAGTCTTTAAATGAGATGTCAGCCATTCTCTCATACTGTCTCATTTCACAGAAATCAAAAGGGGGAATCCACAGAGACAAGACTGACAGGGCAGTTGACGTAAGAGGTTAACTGGACCTTAACACCCTATTGTTCATTAACAATCTTATACATAAAAAACACCATCTGCTTCTATCTAAACAACTAAATAGCCCAATTTTTCTGCATGACCCCAATATAATCACAGAAAAATGAAATGCACAAAATGTGTTCTGTAATTCTATTCTATTCTATTCTATTCTATTCTATTCTAGAGTGATAAAGCTATGATTCTACATGAAAGAAGGTAACTGAAAACTAATTATTGAACTGAAATAGTAAGAAATGCAGAGCTACACCTCCAACTTTGAACTGAAAGCTGTTTTCAAAAACACAATGTGCACTACCAGTCAAAAGTGTGGACACATCATCCTCTTGTGTGATTTATTTTCTAACTATTTTTTACTACATTTGAGTGCAGTGTGATGTGGGTGGTAGCCAAAGACGGCGGGTCCCGGTTGACTTATCCACAGTTACAAAAGCTAGTTCTGGGGACGTGGAATGTCAGCTCTTCGGCAGAGAAGGAGCCTGAACGGGTAGAGAGGTTCCAGCTAGATGTAGTCGGGCTCGCCTTGATGCATGGCTGGGGCTCTGGAATCAGTGTCCTCAAGAGAGGTTGAACTCTCTCCCACTCTGGAGTTCCTCATGGAAAGAGGCAACAAGCAGGTATGGGCATACTTATTGCTCCCCAGCTGTACATTAGGGTTCACCCTGATAGACAAAAGGGTACTCCCTCTGCCTTCAGGTGGGTGGATGGGTCCTGGCTGTTGTTTGTGCTTATGCACCACGCAGCAGTTAGGAGTTCCCAACCTTTATGGAGTCCTTAGAGGGGTTGCTGGGGGACTTCAATGCTCATGTGGACAATGACAGTAAGACCTGAAGGGTGTGATTAGGAAGAACGGTCCCCCTGAACGGAACCTGGGTGGGGTTTTGTTGCTGGACTTCTGTGCCTGCCATGGACTGTCCATAACAAACACCATGTTCAAGCATAAGGGTCTCCATAGGTGCACTTGGTGCCAGGACACCCTAGGCTGCAGTCTGATGATCGATTTTGTGGTCATATCGTCAGACTTGTGGCTGCATGTCTTGGACAGAGTCTCCTGTCAGAAAGAGTTTCAAGTCCCATGTCCAGCAAAGCTTCGACCACATCCCAGGGGAGATGAGGGACATCGAGTCCGAGTGGGCCTTGTTTCATACCTCCATTGTCGAGGCAGCTGATCAGAGCTGTGGCTGTGAGGTGGTTGGTGCCTGTTGTGGCGCTGACCCTCATACCCTTTGGTGGACACCGGTGGAGAGGGATACCTTCAAGGCGTGGGCCTCCGGCGGCATCTGATGGATATTAGCAGGCCAAGTGGAACACGGCTTTGGTAGTCACTGAGGCAAAAATTTGGATGTGGGAGGAGTTCGGCAGGGACATGGAAAATGACTTTCAGATGGCCTCAGGGAATTTCTGGTCCACCATCTGGTGGCTCAGGAAGCAATGCACCGTTAACACTGTCTATAGAGGAGACAGGGAGCTGCTGACTATAGGGGGATCACACTCCTCAGCCTCCCTGGTAAGGTCTATTCTGGCATACTGGAGAGGAGGATCTGTCGGATAATCAAATCTCAGGTTTTGTCCTGGCTGTGGAACACTGAACCTGCTCTACACTCTCGGCAGTGTTGTGGATCTGGAGAAGGTGTTCAATCATGTCCCTTAGGGACTTCTGTGGGGAGTGCTCCAGGAATATTGGCCAGGCACACTGATAAGGGCTGTTTGGTCCCTGTATGACTGGTGTCAGAGCATTTCAGGGGAGGGTTTGACTCCACCAGGGCTACCCTTTGTCCATGATACTATTCAAAATTTTATAGACAGAATTTCTTGCGGCAGCAAGGGTGTTGAAGGGGTCTGGTTTGGTGACCTCATTATTGGGTCTCTGCTTTTTTGAAGATGATATGGTTCTGTTTCCTTCTTCAGGCCATAGCCTGCAGCTCTCACTGGAGCGTTTCACAGCCAAAGGTGAAGCAGCTAGAATGAAGATCAACACCTCCAAATCTGAAACCATGGTCCTCAGCCGGAAAAGGGTGGAGAACTCCCTTTGGGTCCTGGATGAAGTCCTACTTCAAGTCGAGGAGTTCAAGTATCTTGGGGTCTTGTTCATGAGTGTTGGATGAATGAAATGGGAGATCGAAAGGCAAATCGGTGTGGCATCTGTAGTGATGTGGACTCTGCATCAGTCCATTGTGGTGAAGAAGGTGCTGAGCTGAAAGGCAAAGCTCTCAATTTATCGGTCGATGTACATTCCTACCTTCACCTATGATCATGAGCTTTGGGTCATGACGAAACAACAAGATGCAGGATACAAGCAGCTGAAATGAGTTTCCTCTGTAGGATGGCTGGGCTCTCCCTTCAGGATGTGGTGAGAAGCTCAGTCATCCAGAGTAGAGCCACTGCTCCTCCATGTCAAGAGGAGCCAGATGAGGTGGCTTGGGCATCTGGTGTGGATGCCTCCTGGACTCCTCCCTGGTGATTTGTTCAGGGCATGACCTGCTGGGAGGAAGCCCCGGGGAAGACCCAGGACACGCTGCAGGGACTTTGTCTCTCGGCTGGTCTGGGAATGCCCTGGAGTTCCTCTAGAAGAGCTGGACAAAGTAGCTGGGGAGAGAGAAGTCTGGGATTCCTTGCTCAAGTTGCTGCTCTTGCAACCTGTTCAAAGTGGTGGAAGATGAATGGAAAAGTGATGGAAGATGAATGGAAAAGTGGTGGAAGATGAATGAATATTTTCAACATTGTACATGAATACTAAAGACATCCAACCTGTGTAAGAACATGTATGGAAATATGTACTGAAGCCACACGTAGCTTTAATTACAGCTTTGCATTCTCTCATCAGATTCATAAAGTAGTCACCTGGAACAGTTTTCAAATCACATCAGTTAATTTGTGACATTTCTTGCCTTAATGTGCTGCATCATCAGATGTCTTGTGCAGGGAGGGTGGAATGAATAAAAGTATTAGTACTACTACTACTGCACAAACTCATATTATGTCATTAAGGACAGTACAACTGAGGTGCTTTAAATTGGTGGATACTGACATAATAAATATATCTTCTGCATCAGATGTAGCTCCTGGTCTTCCTTTCCTGCGTCCTCATAAGAACCAGTTTCATAATAATGTTTGATAGTTTTAGCCACTGCACTTGTAGACATTCAAAGCACATTCACATTGAAATTTTTCAGATTGAATGGCTGTCATTTCTAATTAAGTGATGCATACTGTCCTTTATCTTTATACTGTATAACTACAGTATGTTCTTCTTGCCATCATATTGTCAGAGTAGAATTAATGCTTTTGATTCTGTACTTACCCTTCTTGTGCACATAACAACTGATGGTCTAAGGCAGTTTATGGAGGCAAGAAATGGAACAAATTAACTTGCAAAACTTTACATGTGACTACCTTGTGAATTTGATGAGAGAATGCAAAGCTGTCATTTAAGCTAAATCTGGCTACGTCGGACAATCTACAATATAAAGCATATTCTGGTTCGTTTAAGACTTTTGTTTACTGTGTAATTCCTTATAATATGTGCTTTCAGTAAGGATGCTTTCAGTATTAAAAAGGTGCAGGCTGTGATCTTGGAAATTTATTTCTTGGCTGATAGCTTGTCATGGTCCACTGTAAAGCTAGCAACTATAGCTTACCTAACCACAGGATGACTGAGGAGACAGCCTGCATTTTAGATTCCTTCAACATGCTAGTTTGACAACTGTGAGGCTGTAAACCAAGTTGACTGGCAGGTCACCTGTGTAATTATTTATATTTGTCCACCACAAATAATTGACTACTACCTACTTTCCCAGCATCATAGACTGCACCTTTAATGCACAGCATTGAAAGTGTGTCCAAATTGACTGGCTGTGTGTATATTCCTAGGTCAGACAAATATTGCACTTAGGGCTAAAATAAGAATGAGAATTTTGCATGATGCCATCAACATAGATGGGACAAGCCACAAACTCCTGTAAAAAACATTGAACTTGCTTTGGAAGGAGACACAAAACACGAGTCCTCTGTGTTTAAGTCTACAGCTTTAAGATACAGTATGATAAGACATACATTATTGTCCCCACAGGGACATTTGGTTTGGCCAATAGCGCTGCATTACAGCTGAGCTTACATAGCACTAAAAAATTACAAATCCATATTTTAACTAGATAGTACAGGACAACATTTGGATATGTCAGCAAATGAAATAACTGACCCTTGGGGACAATATTAAAAGAGAGAGTGTTATAAGATATTTTATATAAAGATATATTCCTTTATATTGTCTGTTCATGAAACTTTGACCATAAAATGAAGAAAAAAAAAAATCAACAGTAATGAACATGTACAGTAGAATAGACAGTAAACCCCAAACTAAATAATATCTAAAACTTGAGCTTGCGTTTGTTGGTGCAGAATAGTTTGTTAGAAAAATGTTTAAACTACTTATTTCCACATTTACTAACTGTAACATCTGTAGGATCATATGTGCAACCATTTTGTTCCTATAAAAATTAATTGCATGTGTTTTCCCCTGTCATTTTCTGAACTGACTTTGAACTACACTGCCTGGCCAAAAAAAAAAAAAACACTAATATTTTGTTGGACTTTGGCTTTGATTATGGCGCACATTTGGTGTGGCACCGATTCAATAAGCTTTTGCAATGTCTCAACATTTATTTACGTCCAGAGTTGCATTGATTTTTTCCAAAATCTTGACTTGATGATGGGAGAGTCGGACCACTGTGCAAAGTCTTCTCCAGCACATCCCAAAGATTCTTAGTGGGGTTAAGGTCTAGACTCTGTGGTGGCCAATCCATGTGTGAAAATGATGTCTCATGCTCCCTGAACAACTCTTTAACAATTTCAGCCTGATGAATGGCACA
>JAQQAE010021380.1:0-10474 GCA_029823295.1 Pseudamia nigra | reverse complement strand
CTGCACATGCCACCCTCTCCTCACCATCCCCCACACTTTCACAAGTGGTGCTCAGATGTCCATCAAACGCAGCAATGAAGGATCACTATAAGTTGTTGGAGCCTGTCAACAAAAGCACTACACCACTTTGCCCACCCCCCCACCATTCTCTTGTTCTCCCCTTGTTGAGCCCACTGGAGATCTGTGATGTGAAGGAGCAGATGAATTTCCAACCAGACATTCTTGGGGCCCCTATTGAGCACCACTACCTGTTGCCAATGCAAATGGAAGACGAAGCGATGCAACGGAATACGCATTGTCCCACCGCAAGAGTGTTGGAGTCCACTTGCATGCTGTTTGCCTCTCAGAGTGTTACTTTGGCTGGATCCAGAATAAAGGTTGAGCATGTCCCCTCAGTCGCACTCCAGTGCTATAGTGAGCAAACGGCAGCACATGCCAGTTCAAAGTCACCACGTCTATTTAGTTTCCAGAACTGCAAATGGAGATTTGTGAAAAACATGAATGTGTATAACCACTTTTTAACATGCAGTGTAAACTATGAAGAAAAGACAGTCCCGATCCCCAAGACAAGAGTGGCAAAGTCATATTCTTTCAGTTATTTTAAATAGCAGGGATGGAACGCTGTTTCTCAGTTCCTTACCTTAATGTTTCCATATTAAACCATTTACATTTTGCTAGACCTAACCAATGTCCACTAAGCTTGTAACCAAAATGTAGCCAATGGAACATGACTGTCACTGTGATCATACCAGGATCCTTAAACTGTAATATGTGGGAATTCATTTATTAATTATTTTTTAAAGTTATAATACTTCATTAATCCCGTTCAGATTTTGCTGCTGTGATGATGGCACACAGTGCATGTTTCTGAGTGCAGGGGGAACCAGAGGAAACCTGCACAGACCATGCAACTCCACACAGAAAGGCTGTGTGCCCACGTCGAGGTTTGAACCCCGAACCTTGTTGCTGTGAGACACCACCATGCCTCTTAATTTTTCTTAATAATAGTTTTTCTTTTCTCCATCGCTTTGCCTCCAGCTATTGTGCAAAAGATGAACATTTTTAGAACCCTAACCCAAAGAAATGAGTAGTTACACATGCATCAGTGCTAACTTCAGCCGTAAACCTTTCCTTTTCAACCAAGCTCTGGCATGTCTAGATGGGATGAGAAGGTGAGATGGGAAAAGCCTAAACATCTCTAATCCCCATGGAGTAAATGTTGTCACCATTCATAATCCGAACTCACGTGTCTCCAGCAGTGCAGACAGATTGTTAATGTGGAAATTCAAACGTAAGGAGAGACACCTCGAGCCCTTAAGTCAAGGGTGCTTGCAGACACAGGCTAGTTATGTTAGGGTTAGTGCCAATGCGAACCTTTGCTGCCCTGTATTCTGTTCTTGTTTTCCAGACAGAGATGCCTACAAAAGATGACAACTTTTTTTTTTAATCTAAAAAGAAAAGACAACTGTGAAGACAAGAGTATGTACAGTCAGTGAGGTAGGGTTACTGTGGGTGCAAACACCTATTTTCCTGTATCAGACACCCTGGCAATCATTTATTTGGATTTTTTTTTCAACCATTTATTTTCCAGAAGTGGGCTGGGAAATTTATGCAAAAGATGGACGTGTTTTCCAAGAAGGACAATGTCATCTAAAAAAAAAGACAACCAAGGTACCTAACGATGAGTAGGCACCTAAGTTAGTCTCTCACCTTATGTACGGTATTTCAAAAGCCCTGGCCTTGTTTCTTTCAAATTTTCCAAACCTAATGTCTTTCTGTATGTTCTCAAACAGCATGGACAGAAATAATGCAAAACAAGAACAACCGTAACCCTAAGGATAAGCGTATGTACAGTATTACCAAAGAGCTAGGGTTAGGTTTTATGTGACAGTAGCACTTACCCCGTATTTAACACCCTTGCCTTCTTTCTTGAAATGTTTCTAACCCTACCCTCTGTCTCTCTATTTCTAAGCAGTATGGGCAAAAATGACCACATAAACGTTTTCCAATCTGGAAAGTGTAAGAAGAAAAGAGCAGCGTATACTCACACACATAAAAGCCACCTCAGACGGAGGTGTTCTCCTCCAGCTCTGGCGTCTCTCCAGCTGCCGTTCTGAAAGCCTGTTGAGTGTTCATCTGTAGGTTTTCTTTTTTTTTTGTGGCGTAATCCATGCCCGACTCTCTTGCACCTTTGTACTGTATGTTCTGGCCGGACTTGTAAAGAATCTCTTTTCATTTTGCCTTTTTATCCTCTTCCCTTGATGGGTCTTCTGAGCTACAGTACATGACTTGCAAATGATGCAGTGATATTGAATAGGATTGACATTTTCAGATGTAAATACATAGCATATTTTATATTTGGTAACAGGCAATGGAAAGTGGATGGAAGTCTAATTATTGTATAATATTTTCTCTCTCATATCTGCTGTGGCTAACTAATGTGTTGCTATGGAGATTATGAATAAATATGGAAATGAATTTATGTATTAATTCATCTGTGCAGATATTTATTTGGTGTTTGTTCACATATTCATTTATTATTTTGAACATTTGGGTCATTGTTTCTTGTGGACAAACAAGATCATTTTTATTGTCAAGTTTTCCATTTGAGTTTATCTGACAAAAAAGTGATGAGAAAAAACTTTTCTTGGCCTTCTTCACTGTTTTTTATTTTTTATGGAGATGGATGTCAGTTATTGATGCAAAGCCTGGAGAAATCAGCAGCAGGTCACAGGAGAGTGACAGTTTAGGGCAGTTTATATTAGTTTTGATAAATAAACATTATTTAAAACATCTGTCAAGCCCGGTTAAATATCCTTGGTGTGGTTCAGTAGCTTCACCAACCCAGGGCATCGAATATTTAATTATTGTACTAACTGAATAATGAAAAAGTCAATTTCCACACCGACGCCCCATATGCAGAAGACAATTGCATTTCTAATATCTGCATGTGAAATCTTCTTTGCACACCCTCCCCTTCTTCTTTCTCTGCGTCCTGTCTCGTTGCCTCGCAGGGCTTGTTGCGAAGTCTCCCACATTACCATAGCACTCGCTCTCTCTCTATTCCTGACTAAGTCCTGTTTCTCATATTGGCTTGTCGTGGCTAATTACGTGTTTAACCCTGTGCTGGTGAGCTTGTTTTACATTCAAATTTATGATGGTGGCGGCGGCGGGTGGAGGTAGTGGCGGTGGGTGTGGGGAGGAAGAAGAGAGAGACCTCACTGATCTGAAGAAGTTGGGACAAGGGGGGGACATGACGGCAAAGATCAGTCTCCTGGTAATTGATTAGCCTCTTAGAAAAAAACAACAGGGCCCATGGTGGAGTTATTGACCTTTGACCTTTGACGGGTTGGAAATATTTATGCTAAAACTGAAAGCGGAGGAAGGGGGTGTGTATTTATTTTTGCAGAAATAATGCACATACATCCCTGCGCCCTATTACTATTACTGTCGTTTGCCATAGTTATTCTGGTCACAGAAACTTTACGCTATATTCAAATAACAATTTCTATATAAAGGACTCGGTAATTTAGAGAAACACTTATGGAACCTGTCAGAACAAAAGTTTTCCTGTCCAAAAAAAAAGATATAAAATGAAAGAAACTTTGCTTTTCATTCAGCTGCCAAAATGTTCAACTTATTCAGGACATGACACTTTATTTCTGGTATTTATTTATTTATTGTTAGGGTTGTTTTTTTTTTTAGAGTTTTTATCATTAAAATAAATGGGCATAGATTTTCTCAATAAATGTCTTACCAAGTTAATGGGAGCAACTATGGACCATTTCAAAATAAGATGTTTGTTTTCAAAGTAATAGCACAAAGCTGACAACAAAAGCAACTTTTATTGCTGCCATTCATACTTAGTTATCGTGCATTTTAAAGTTTTTCCTATTTATATGAATTGGCGTAAAATTTCTAAACAAAAGCCTTAGCAAGTTAAGGGAACTGTTCAAAATGAAAGGTTGTATTGTTCTGAGACTGCAGTTATTCTGGGTGATTGCATTCACACAATCACCAAGAATAATAATAACCAAACAGTGCACTACTGGTGACTAATCAGAGGTCCGAAGTTGTTGACCCTTGACCTCTGGTAGTTAAATATTTTGCAAAAGCACAAGGTACGTAAAAGGCATGTTTTTCCTTTTTGCAGAACAAATTGACATACTGTAGATTTCTCCTTGCTTTCTTTCATTCAATTATTATTATTGCTATTATTACTATTATTGTATTTGTTGTTTTGCAATGTGATTTGCATTTGTATTAGCAACAAATTCAGTTATTTCTGTTTTCATATTAGCACAATGCTTCTGCAATAATTTTCTGATCTTGTTGCTCGTGGAATAAATAATTATGCATATGTTGTCAATATTTACATTTCCACTGTTTAATTTAATTCTAATGGAAGTCCCTGGGCGATACGAGCAGCCGCTAATAGAAGCGAAATGATTAAAGCTTTCTCTATAATAACCCTGCTGCAACACAACTTGCTGTACTGTAATCTAATGTAGCGTTTCGGTGTTTACAGACAACGCTAACTTTGATCACTCCTATTGTTGATTTAATTTCTTGATGTACTTTTCCAAAACCCTCTTTTTAAGGACATCTCGTCTTTTATTAGTTCAGGAAGCGATTGTTTGTGCTGCAAATATATTCCTTAGTGTGTGCGTGAAAAAGCTCGGCCTCACTTTTTAATCATTACCACACACCCTCCCCTCCGTACAGTGCTTCCATTGTGCTGTAAGCGTATATGTACGGGGTGTGAGTGCGTGTGTGTTTGGGTGTTTGGCATGCAGTACCAGGCTGGGTCAAAGCAGCTTAGTTCCGATCTGTTGGGTGACCTGCCCAAGCCTCGGCGGCCTCACTGACCCGCATGATTTCATTATAGAGAGGTGAGGAGCATGGCCTCTGCACAACACACACACACACACACACACACACATACACCACACACATACATGCATGCAGTCACGTACATACACAGAGGAACAACTGTACATGTGCAGGAACAAGGCTAAGACACATATATACTGCAACTGAAAAATAACTACAGCGCATAACCCATGTCAAGTATTATCTAGAGGAATACAGGAAAAAATGTTGCATTCAGGAACATCACCATTAACCGTATAAATGGTTGCGGTCCTGTCAATAAGGGCTTATTAATTATTTATGCTTTATTTGAGGTATTGAAGCTACTGTAGATAAACTGACAATGATGCAATGCATCTATGGTTTAAGAAGGACTTTTACAAATGTACACAAGGATTTTTTTTAAACGCAGCAGAACTTTAAACTGTGTCTATATGTATAGGTCTTTATATATGCTTCTTTTTTATTATTTTTATCTATTCATATGTTTACGAGCTGAGAGACAGCCAGGGCAAATTGTATTTCATTGCACTTGATTGTCGTCTGTACTTTTAAATGCCCATGACTATGAACTTCCAGCCATCCAGCATCCCCCCCGACTATGAACTTAAAAGCTAAAATTAAAATAGTGTTTTATATTTTCTTTGAATTTTGTACTTAATTACTTGTCTTGTACAAAATCTTGCTCCATAAATCAATGCAAAATATAACAAAAATTCAATTAAAGCCGGTGTAGTCAGATTCATTAAGGTGGACATTCAGAAAAACTGCATTTCAATATGAGGCAGGATTTCAGGTTTGTCACTGAAAACCCCAAAGTAGTGAGCTTTGCAGCAAATGCTTCGATAGGCAGGTAGCTTGCAGCGTTTTGATGCATTCAGAAGAAAAAAATCAGAGCAAATGTGTCTTACAGAATTCAACTTTAGAATTGCTACAAACAATGTCATTTATTTCTGTTGATGCTTCTCAGCTGCATGACTATGAAAAAGCAAACTTGAGCTACATGTAGATAACTATTTTGTTCCATATTTTGTTTGTGAAGCTCGGCAAAGAAGAGATATTTTGTTTACAATGACACCGTTAAAGGATGTAGAGTTCCTTTTGATGACTGCAGTCACCTCTGTGATGTCTTGCACAGATGCACGTGCAAGTTGGCTGCAGCACAAAAAAGGATCAATCAAAAAATGTACATAAAAGCCACTTCTGACATGTGGCTCAAACTGATCACAACTGGTCATCAGTGCAAATATTAACCCACGCCACTTTTAGGATTTTTCATGTTCTTAAAATATTCACTTCAAGTACTGAACATGCAAAAAAAGAGATGTCAAACCTAAAAATAAGGCTGCATTTTCCAAAACTCTGAACGTTTTACTATAGTTACATGGCTTTGGTGTCATAATAAAACACTAAAAACAGTTGCATAGAAAGTGGAACTAATATCTTATTCATCTTGAAGAAAAGTGCCCGTGGAAATGAGCACTATAACCATCTCCAGATGCAATGAGAACAAATCAATCTTCTTTAACAGTGGGTTAACTTTGCATAAAGAAATGAGTGTAAAAATTCAGCCCTGCGAAGAAAATTTACTGCTGATTATCAAGACAAAAATGAATTTAAATGCATGTTCAACTCTAAATCTGAACACTTAAACTAAGCTAATAGTGTGCATTTTCTTTGATCTGGTCCAAGATACTGCAGGAATGTTTAGGCTTGCAGTGGCGAACATGATCACTAGATGGCGATCTAGGTTAAAGCAGTGGGCTGGAGCTGAGCCTGGAGAAGCCACAGAAACTGGGCTCGTCAGCAGTCTAGTGTTGCAAGTGACCCTCCTTATTGAAGTGTACACACTCACAGCACGAGGAGATATGCAAGAGTATTTAGTTTCACTTTTCCTGAGACTGAGGATTTTCTTTACATGCTTGTGAGGACGATGCATGTTTTGAGTCAAAAAAGCACAAAAAACAATCTGCATCCCTCGCTGAGACCACACCACAGCTAATATTCAACACTTAATTAAATACGACTGTGTATTGACCCCTGCCTAGCCCAATTAGGTTTAAAAATATCACAGTGACAAATCCATATCAGAGTTTAGGGCTTAATTTGTTTATTCCTGATAAAAAATAAATCCAAGGAGTGATTAATCATAAAAAAAGAGATTTAAAATAATGAAAGATCCCAAATTTAAGAAATCTTCTTAATCTCAGCGTTCTCAGAAGATACCGGTAAGTGTTTTTATCCTGAAACAAGAATTATAGTGGTCAAACCTGCTTTAAAATATTAAATTAACCTGAAGTACATAGAGGAAAAAGACAATAAATTGACAGTGAATGTTGTTTTTCTAATATTAATCATAAAAACAAGCTACACAGCACAGTCTTTTTTCCTGTTCCAAGCGAATGACAAAACCACCAACATTGTGGTGTTTAATGAAGTATCCAAAATATAGCTGAAAATAGACCTTTCTGATTTGATGCCGAGTGAAATGGAATTCATCATACAAAAAATAATGATGAAAGCCTGGGAAGAAAGGCTTTATTTTACAGATGTGCTGCTGGTTTGTTTTTGGGTGTGGATGGTGGCCAGTTTATCTGCAGAGACTTGGAGTCTTTAGGAATTTTGGAAAATGACAGAAACCAATGGGTATATGCAATATAATTGATTTTTGGCCCTGGTATAATGGTCATTAGATTATCTTTCTAGATGCACTAGGAAATAACCAGACTCCCCATAAGACCTGTGACTTATTCAGCTCTGAAACTAGGCTCTATTTTTCAATGCATACCGGGCGTCATCAGTGAAAACCTGAATGTTCTTCTTGATGTTGGTCATGAGCACTGAAAATGATTATAGCTCCATGCAAGCCAGGGCTTAAAAAAAAAAAAAACCTTGCATTTCAAAGTAAAAACAACAATAAAAAAAAAGATACACGAAGCTTGTACTTGTCTTGAGCATTTGCGATGCTCAAAAAAGAAAAACAGTTACAACAATCACCAAACTTGGAAACTGACATGGGCCAAAGAATAAGAGCTGGTATCCCTGAATTTTCTGAATAATACTGGTCATTATAAGATCCCACCATCCTAGATGACAAAGGACTTTTTATTTGCCCTGAAAATTTGCTGGAGTCTTCAAAAACTTAGGATTTCACATAAAATCGTCAAAAAAAAAATTTCACATAAAATTCCCTTCTTACATCGAGCTTTCTGAAAACTTTGCTGCCTCCTGAAAATCTGACCAACAGAAAGATAAAAATGATCACGATGTAGAAAACTACAAAGCTGATAGAAACCAATGGATTTATAATTGTGCTGCTTGATGCTTGTCATTGCAACCTATAACAAAAATATATATGCTTCTACATACATTCTTATAAAATTACAAGAATCCATAAGACCTATTGGTATTTCACACAGAACTCATACTATCTTCCTAAAAGCTATTCTGACAATCTGTTGCCCTGTAGAGAAAAGAGAGATATACTGTACAGTTACAATTTACCAAGCATGAAAATTCATACATGGAAATCAACATGGGTAAGTGTTAATGTATTTGCTTGTTGATACTAGTTATTGCAACACCAGCTATGACAAAAATATGTCTGCTAGTATGAGAAACTTGTGATTAATTTATGCCTTAAATATATTTTTTAAAAAAGCTGGAGTGTTTATTGGACCCTCAAAGCAGTGGGCAAAACACATATATAGCTGAGTTAGTTAGTTTATATCATATTTCATACATCAGCCATTTGTTGCAACTCACTGTTCATGTTTTTTAATAAACAAACAAAAACATAACATTTATTTTTTACTTTTAAAAGACCGTGCATATCACTCCTTAGCTTGAGAAGTGTTTTTAAAAAGTACTGTCACAAAACAAAAAATTGGTTTCAAGTGGGCAGCACGGTGGTGCAGTGGTTAGCACACACACCTCGCAGCAACAAGGTTCTGGGTTCAAGCCTTTCTGTGTGGAGTTTGCATGGTCTTCTCGTGCCTGTGCAGGTTTCCTCTAGTTTCCCATGTACCATACACTGCTATCATGGCTGCAAAATGAATTTCCTGGAAGGAATTAATAAAATAACAAAAAAGAAAATTTGACAGAAGACAATGCTCAAAAACTTTCAGATGTTACATTTTAAAAATTGCCTCTTCAATGTGTTGTGAGCATTTGTGATGGTCTACAGAAATGTCGAAAATATGACCTTTTACCAAACTTTAAAACTGAAAGAGGCCAGTGGATGCATGTCTCTGAATCTGCTTAATGCTGGCCACTGCAAGATATAACTACTGTGGCTCAATAAGTTGTCCTCCTGTATGTATCCTGAGCTTCTGTGATGATGTGCCAAACAAAACATTCTATCAAATTAGCAAAGTTGCATATGTGGACGTTTCCCTAGATGTCCATTTTATCGCTGGTCATAAGCTCTGACCAAGATTATTCCTCTACTTAAATTGGAAAATTGACAGAATTCCTAAAGAACTCTTCTCATTGAACATGTCTTCACCTCCACCACATTGAATTCAGACAAGTCATCAAAGCCCTTCTTCCTTAGCAAAGGCTTTTAGTGCACGTGGGACTCTGTGGTATGCAGCAAGGAAAACATACGTTTGTTAGCTCCTGACACATCAGTAACAGTAACACAGTCACCATGGTAACAGTCAATGCATCCTTGTGACACAGCACAGTTTCATTAAGCTCAGGGATTAAATTACTTGGTTAGGTCTATGGAAAAAGAGGTTGGAGTGAGGGTTGTTAAAAAAATCACCAACCCAGTCTCACCCCTTATGGAACAATTGCCACAGGCTCTACACCATGTAATATCGACGTGTTTCTATTTTTCGAGTGCTGGTACTACAGCCTGTTTTTGCATGCAGTTAACGTGAGTTTAGACATAAAGACAGAAAGTGCATAAAGCATCAATCTGAGAGCACATAACACTGGACTAAAAACCTAGAGCCAGATCGACAAAAAGTTTGCGCTAGTTTAGCTCATGAAAAACACATGTTACAGCAATGCAAAAATAGAGTATAATAATTAACAATGACTGAAATTCACGCAAGCTGCTCGGCTGTGCAGACACCGTCATGGTTGCTGCAGAGCCATTTGCATGGATGCAAATAAGGGAAGATTCTGACATTTGTCACAAAATTCTTCCCTTTCTATGCAAATATTTCACCATGCAGATAGCGTCTAATTCAGAAAAAATGCAACAGTGTGCCTGATGCAGATTATGCAAGGGAATGTTGTGTACTAACTGTGTCAGGAGTAATGCCAAAATGTGCACGGCCCTGCCATCAGATGTGGATAACATTTTTTTTGTATTAGTTGATATTCCACACACAGTGACACCTACAGTATGTAATATTGGACGTCTTGTTGCTTTTTAAAAAAAGTGGTATTTGTGCAATTTTCTGCCTTCTCCATGCTGTTTTCATTATTTCAAACATTTCTCACACTTACCCTTATTAATCCAGATTCTAACAGCAGAACACACAATATTAATGATCATCAGATCCTGGTGATCAGGTACAGTGGGGACAATAATTATTGGGAAATGTAAAAATGTGCAAGTTCACCCATTTAAAAAGATAAGAGAGGT
>JAQQAE010021379.1:0-10474 GCA_029823295.1 Pseudamia nigra | reverse complement strand
GTCCAAATATGGTCACATCCTGTTTTTGGCTCTAATATGTCGTCCAGGAAGTGACAACCTGATTGACCTCAAAACGACCCTTCACAAACTAATGAGTGACATCACAATCACTTTGTCACTAATATACACTCATATGTCTATGATTGTTGGTAAGAATATAGAAAATGTGCAAACACATAAAAATCTGCACTAAATGTCTTCGACAGGAAAAAATCCATATTTTGTGTAACATCCATTTCTTTGGCAAAAAGTAACCAAACAATAAGAACCATTTGATATGCGCAGCTGAATGAAACCTGTTGAAGTCAGATAAATCTCAGATTTTCTCATCCAAACAGTTCAAAATATTTTAAATTTGAAGATTGGTTACAATACTGGACACTTCATTGCAGCAAAGCTGAACCATTTCCTGTATATTCTGGTTCTAGACTTGCATGTGTAGGATGATTATAGTCTGCAAAAACAACAAACCCGAGCAGGCGTGAAAGTTTGTGACAGTGCTGCACATCAACACCTCCCGTATTCTTCAATCCAAACCCTGTGTTTGTGTCTTCAGGATAGTTAGTATGGTCATGACTCTGAGAGAATGGGCTCACAAGAGTTTAAATGAAGAAACAGAGCGACCAGATTCCTTCCTGGAACGTTTCCGAGGCCCCGCCCATGGTGACATGCAAGCCCCACCCAGCAGATTCAGCCATAGCCACACTGGTTCTGACATAGATCATGAAATCCGACAGAGCAGACGCAAGTAAGAATATTTTTTATATTCTGAAATATGGAAATGAGGCACAACAGCTGACACTGTATGAGTTCTTCCCTTTGTCAGGAGAAAGTGTCAGATTGTCGTCTTGTCCCCGTCTGATGATGGATACTACCACTGGCTGATTGTGATTGGAGCAGCAGTGTTTTATAACTTTACTCTACTGGTCGTCAGGTGAGAGAGTTTACCTCAGTGACCTCCGACTGTTTAGTGATGCTTCTATCCTCCTGTATGTCTATAAAGTACTTCCTGTCTATATCCAGGGCATGCTTTGATGAACTGCAGATGAGGAACCTTTTGGTTTGGATGGTGCTGGACTACCTCTGCGATGGGGTTTATATCCTGGATATAGCTGTTCGTCTCCACACAGGTACAAAAACAGAGGACGACACCTAATTTTCAAATGTGATTCCAAATGTGTTCACATGACAAGACATTTAAGCTGAATGTAACTTTTGACGAGACAAAGTGTGTCCACTCACTATGAGGAGTTTTGTGTATTATTATGCTGTGCTAAATGTGTCAAAAGTTGGAAAAATTGAAGGAATTGGAGCAGACATCATAACCTTGAGTGAAAAATAGTCACAAATTTGATTTTTTTTTTGCTCAAATTCCTTTTCTTTTCTCAAGATCTATAAGTTATCTCCTTCCAAAAGAGGCACCATTATAATGTAATATAATAATGCCATAGTGTATTATGGATACAAATGGCAACACCACCTTATCATGGTGGAGGGATTTGTGTACCAGAGTGATCCTAGGAGTGATGTTGTCAATTCTCCCCTGGTAAGGTCTCCCCTGGTAAGGTCTCCCCTGGTAAGGTCTCCCTGGTGGGGTCTCCCTGGTATGGTCTCCCTGGTGGTGTCTCCCTGGTAGGGTCTCCCTGGTAAGGTCTCCCTGGTAGGGTCTCCCCCTGGTAGGATCTCCCAAGACAAATGCCGCTTTTCCATTACACACTTGTAGCACTACTCACCTCTGTTCTACTTGACTCTACTTGACTCTGCTCGACTCTACTCGACTCTGCTCAAGTACACTGGCTGGCGTACACTGCAGGATTTTAGGGATGTGAAAACATGAAGGTATAATTTACTGTGCAACTGTTTCAGCTGCAAAGTAAATTCAGTGTGTCCCGACGCCCACAAGCAATTGTGCCATAGGACATTTCATCCCGGTCCTACTTTTCAATCAATACTGAGCTGAAATACTGTGTTTTTTCTACCTCTGTGGTTTTCACGTCTCGTTTTTGTCTCCCATTCAAAGTGGCATCAGCTCTCTCTCTCCCTGTCACACAGACACAGTGCTCGACATAAGACGCTGATGCCTGGCCATTCACCCAGAAATGTTTACAGTTTTAGCCAAATCTTTATTGTTGCTTTCTTCTTGACTTTGCTATTCACTTGCTATTACCTGCTACTGTTCGTTGTCAAGAGGCACCCATCATGGAACCCTGGCTGAGTAGGTGTGAAAACAGTACCTGGTACCAGGTACTATCACCTAATGGAAATGCCCCCAAACTGAGCAGAGTCGAGTCCAGTAGAGCCAAGTACATACTAGTGGACAATCCCCATAAGACTGATTCAGAAGACCCTTATGATGAAGAATTTCCTGTGGGCCCCCACCTGCAGGAAGGGTAATAAGGGTCCGGTGCTGTGTGGTCTGGGTGGTCCAATCCCTGGTTGCCAAAACTGCTTCCAACTGGGAGGCGGCCCCAGGGCAGACTCAGGACACGCTGAAGGGATTGTGGATGGACGGATGGACGGACAGATGGAAGTACGGATTAGACTGATGTGTGAAACAATAGTAAAGCGGTACACTTCCACAAGTGTTGGTGCACATTGCAGCCATCTTCAATCTGATTTAATAAATTGTCCTGTGAGGAATTTGCATGTTCTCCCCGTGTCTGTGTGGGTTCTGTCTGGGTTCTCCAGCTTCCTCCTACAACCAAAAACATCCACTAGGTCAGGGGTCTCCAATCATTGCCACAAAGGGCTGAGACGATGCAATTTTTCTTTCCAACCAGTCTCTTCAGCAGGTGATTTCACTGAGTTCCTGCACTTCAGTGAAAACACCTGCTTTGATGAGTGGCTGGAAAGAAAACCTGCAGTGTCTCGGCCCTTTGTGGTGATGACTGGACCCCCTATCTTAGGAGTTAGGTTAGTTGGTCACTTTAAATTGTCCATAGGTATGAATGTGAGTGTGAATAGTTGTTTGTCTCTATTTGTCAGCCTTGTGATGAACTGGTGACTCCTCCAGGGTGGACCCCACCGTCGCCCTAAACCAGCTGGGGTAGACTCCAGCCCCTCCCACACCCTTGTGAGGATTAAATGGTAGAAAAGGAAAATTAATTTGTGTCCAAATTTGCAGCTGGGAATTTGGAAACTCCAATTTACTATTCCATGGTCTGGATGCTGGAGTCCAAGGTGGGCAGCTGTTCTATCCAGGTGAAGGTTGCTCCCTGGTGCTTATGACAAAATATTTCCAGTTTTACACATGCAGACCATAGGCTGTATGATCATGGATGTTGGATTGACAAAAAAGCCACTTTGTGTATTGGTATCTGTATGACACACACACACAATATCTGTATGACACAATTCATAGCTAGAGGCACAACAAGTTCCTGTCCACTTACATGTACATCTGATTTGGCTCTCACTTTTGTGTGTAAAGGCTGGCGTACATTCTGTGATTTCAGAATCGTGTGAACATGAAGGTATAGGACACTGTGACACTGTTTCAGCTGAAAATGTATGTGATTTTGACACCAAAAACCTTCTTATTCAGTCAACACTGGGCAGAAACACTGTGTTTTTTTCCACAGCTGTGGGTTCCACTTTCTTTTTTCCAGTTTCTTTTTTTTCATCTCTTTCAGAGTGACACATGAGACATGTGCATGCAAATGCTAGTGGCAGGCATGGCTACAAATCAAAATCAGGCCTGAATTCACAGTGTAGGTGGGTTCATTAGAGCCATCATTCACCCTTTTATTTATCTCCAAATGACTTATTAAAAACAAAATGATCAGAAATAAAACAGTCTGACCAAAAATTTACCTTTGGAGAACATATACTGGAGTGGCTGAAAACGCCAGCATCAGAGGACATGAAGACAACTTCAAATGTTACATCTAGTTAGACTTCACGTCATGACTTACATCAGAGATTTTAACAGTGCTTTTCTGGACATTTAGAGGATTTAACACATGTAACACAATAAAGTCATACTAAACTGATCCATCTCAGCTGGATTTGAAAGGTCCTTCTGATTAGATCTGTCTCTTCACACTGTGGGGCTACATGACACAATTTTTTTCTAAATATGTCTGTTATTCCCTTCATTACATGAACATCAGGGTTTATTCAAATACATTTAGGATGTTTTTACATACGTTAATTTTCTGGATCATTGTTGCATTCTGTCTCTTTTACTCGTTTTTTGCTTTCTTTATGTTTGCTCTGCATGTGAAGGCTTCTTGGACGAGGGTTTGATGATTAAAGAGGTAAGGCGTCTCAGGGAGACATACATCCGAACGTTCCAGAGTAAACTCGACCTCTGCTCCATCCTTCCCACTGACCTCCTGTACCTCGTCATCGGGATGGGCTACACTCCTCTTCTCCGGTTCAACAGGCTTCTGCGTCTGCCGCGTCTCTTTGAGTTCTTTGAACGGACGGAAACGCGAACAGGCTGCCCCAACGCCTTCCGCATCTGCAAACTGGTTCTCTACATTTTGGTGATCATTCATTGGAACGCTTGTGTATACTACAGCTTCTCCAAACTCTTAGGACTAGGCTCTGATTCTTGGGTTTATCCCAATGCATCTGACCCAGAGTTTGGCTCCCTGACTAGAAGTTACATCTACTGCCTCTACTGGTCCACCCTTACCCTGACAACCATTGGTGAGACCCCTCCTCCTGTTAGAGATGAGGAGTACCTGTTCCTGATATTTGACTTCTTGGTAGGTACTCTTATTTTACTTCTTTTAGCCTCATTCTTGCCATATCCTTTCATGTGTTTTCCCAGTATATCAGCACTAATCCTAGCCCTTCTTTTCCAGGTTGGTGTTCTGATATTTGCCTCCATTGTGGGTAATGTTGGAGCTATGATCTCCAACATGAATGCCACGAAAGCATCCTTTCAGAGCCGTGTAGATGCGCTTAAACACTATATGCACTTCAGACATGTCAGCAAGGTGCTGGAGCAGCGTGTCATTCGCTGGTTTGACTACCTCTGGACCAATCAGAAGACAATTGATGAACAGGAAGTACTGAGGAGTCTGCCCAACAAACTGAGAGCAGAGATTGCTATCAATGTTCACCTGGACACACTGAAGAAGGTAAAGACCATTAATGTGGGATAAATCTGCAAATGGAATTATTGTTTTTATGTTCAACTTTGGCTGAACCCACTGTTGAAGATAATCAGCTAGATGAAGCCAGTGGAGTTCCCGGTTCATCCTGGTGTTTGGATGATCTATTATCTGCTCTGAACCCTGACCCTTTCAGACCAAGCTTCCAGGCCGGGTCAGACCCAGGTTGACTGTGGTGAGAAAGGCATCAGCCTGGGTTGAGTAATTATTCTCAAATCTGATCAAACAACATGACTTGTATGTTAGGTTGGTCAGTAAGGATAGAGAGAGTGATTTATACAGGTCAGACAAGGCAGAGAAATGAAGACGGGCATGAAGGACATGAAGCAAGTTATTATGATTAAAGATGAAGAAGGAAATGTATTGACTGATGACAGACGTGTGTCAGGAAGATGGAAAGAGAACTTTGAAGAGTCGATGAATGAGGACAATGACAGAGAACAAAGAGTCGAAGAGGTGACTGTTGTGAAGCAGGAAGAATCAAAGATTAATCAGAGTGAAGTGAGGAAGACATTGAAGAGGATGAAGAGTGTAAAGGCAGTTGGTCCTGATGATGATAAACCTGTGGACTTGTATGGAGGTGTTTAGGACAGGAGGCAGCAGACTTTATGACAAGAACATTCAACAAGGTCTTCGAGAATGAGAGGATGATGGTGAATGGAGGAGAAGTGCGATGGTGCTGATTTTTAAGAATAAGGAGACGTATAGATGTTGTGTCGACTACAGAGGGATGAAGATGATGAATCACATGATGATGAGTCATATGATGACGTTATGGGAAAGAATAGGAGAAGTTTGACTCAGGACAGAAGTTCACATTTGTGATCAACAGTTTGGTTTCATGTCAAAGATCATCACAGATACAGGGTTTGTTTTGAGGATGTTAATAGAGAAGAACAGAGAAGGTCAGAGGAGATGGATGGATGGATGGATGGATGGATGGATGGATATTGCATTGTGTCTTTGTAGATCTACAGAAACCATGTGACAGGGTGTGGACAGAGGAACTGTGGGAGTGGATGAGGACGTCTGCAGTGAAACACAAATATGTCAGAGTGATGCAGGACATGTGTGAGAGGTGTGAGACAGTGGTGAGGTGTGATGTGTGATAAAAAGAAAAGTGTAGAAGGTGGTGGTGAGTCCAGAGATATATGGTTTAGAAACAGTGTCACTGAGGAAACAAAGGAGGCAGAGCTGGAGGAAACAGACATGAACATGTTAAGTGATGAGGATCAGGAAGGAGGATGTCAGAGGGACACAACATGGAAGATGTTTTAGAGACAAAGTCAGACGTTTTACAGTAGATGAAGATGGTTTGGACATGTACAGAGCAGGAGAGTGAAGATGTGGGTAGTAGATGCTGAGGTTGAACTGCAGAAGGGCTGGAGGAAACCAAAGAAGGGATTTATGGATGTGGTGAAAGAGGACATGAAGTTAGAATAAGATGCAGAGCAAAGGGTGAGATGGAGGCAGACGATTGGCTGTGGTGACCCCTGAAGGGAACAACCCAAAAGAAAAGAAGGCGGAACCTTCATCAATCTGTTCCTCAAAGCTTCAGAAACTACATCCCGTGTGTCTTTTCCTCATCACTGTTGTTTGAACTCATTGACAGCAGGGAATAGTTAGAAGACATCTCTGCTTTTGTAAATAATTCTCCAGTGTATCCTGTGCTTATGGAGATATTAAAGGAAGCATTTCGAGAAGTTGACCAGCTCTCATCATGGCTGACACTGCATCACTTCACTCAGTTCTGACCCTCCTCAAGTAAAAGACCACTGAACCTCAACATGAGGACACCAATTCAGACATGGAGGCAGTTGTATTTAATAGAGAGCACGGGGGTGATGATAAGTGCATCATTTGTGATTGTCAGGTACAGGTACAGTTCCTTCAGTTTCCACATCTACACTTCTCCCACTTGTCAAGGTGTTAAATCATGTGTCGCAGACCTGTCATATGTACATCTGTCCAGGAAAGAGTCAGGCTGATGTTAATGGGATGGATGAGAAGAAATGTCACTCTGCTTTCTTGGTCTTCAGTCTTTTCTTTCCTGCATCGGTGACACATCGCTCTTGAGTTTTTATTCTGTGTGTATAGGTGCGGATTTTCCAGGACTGTGAGTCAGGCCTCCTCGTGGAGCTGGTGTTGAAGCTTCGACCGCAGGTTTTCAGTCCTGGAGACTACATCTGTAGAAAGGTGCGTATGATGACATGGAACCACTGGAAGCGTTGAGGACTATTACAGATACAGTTTTATAAAGTACAAAACCATGTGATGTGTTGTTGTTGTTGTTGATAATCTGATGTTGTGATGTTTATTTTGCGGCAAGTGGTTTGTTTACGTCCCCTGCAGAGGACTTGAATGGGTCAACAGTGTGCAGCCTCCTTATAGGGGAGACTGGGGTAAGATGAGACAGTTTCTAGGCAAAAGTGAAGAACTGTTGTCATGTGACCCTAAAGTCAGGAAGCACTTATCATTTCTACATGTCAAGTATAATCTTGATATATAACTTTTTTATATCAAAGCAAATGTGTCCAGCTCTAAAAATGTATACATTTTATACATATTCATCATTTGCCAACGTATGAAATCATGTGAATTATTTAAGTAAAGATTAGCCTGAAATGCAATGTTAGCAACATTATTTCCACAATGTTGACTATCGGATAAAGTGAGTGAGGTGCTGAGGGGTAAATGGAGCCAGTGGTTTAAGGTTCAAAGGTTATGTTCAGTCTCTAAATCACAACATAGAATTTGAATGATGAGGGATTTTCCTACATAGTGATGAACTCAACATGCAACGTCAACCTCAAAAACTGGAGGATCATCAACGAGGAAACAAAAGCTCATATTCTACTGTTCATTAGATGGTTTTGATTGTGTTCATCTTGAGGTTTGAACTCATGGCTTGTTCTAACAAGTGTGAAGTTGTAAAAACTGTTTAAAGATGTGATAGTCTGAGAACTTTTTATTTTATTTCTTCAACCTTTATTTGAGCAGGTGAGTCCATTGAGAAGCCATTTTCATTTAGAGGCAGATTCAGGAAGTCATTAATAACATAAAGATACTACAACGTACCTAACAACGTGCGAGAAAAATAAATTATGCAATTTGACACAAAATCAAACCAGATGAAAATATGTACAATAACTATGAACATATTGAATAAATAGAACATATGAAGGTCTGAATCGGTCCGACTTCACTAGTGACCAACATGTCAATCAAATCCCAGCACGGCAGTGATTTGTTGGATTATTTGCTGTAATATCTTAATAACAGAGTAAAAAGTTAAAGATGGATCATCACGTTACTTATTAGGGGATCCAAACAAAATGCTTGAGACCATGATGACACATGAAAAAAATGTATTGTCTTAGTATTTTCAGATAGAATCACATGTATCTATGGGGAAAAAGCTTCCTAGAGCCAGACGATCGTTTCCCAGGGGCCAAGTGGTGGAATTACAACTTAAAGTTACCTCATCATTGACCTCAGTGAACAAACCCAGTCGTTGACCCTTGTTCCTGACAATTTCAACTGATAACAAACATTCTCAGTCATGTTTTTGCATTTTTTTTGCATTCTATAAATAAAATCAGCCTGGTCTGACTCAGCTTTACGAGCTGTTTCATGATGCTTGAAAGGAAAGTCTTTGTCTCACAGACCTGTAGGTCATAGGTCATAGGTCATGTGTCACCTTCAGTAGGTCATATGTCACCTGTTGTAGATCATGTGTCATGTGTCACCTGTCGTAGGTCATATGTCACCTGTTGTAGGTCATGTGAAGCTTTTACCACCTTGTCATTGTGAATCTGTTACTTTTATAAGTTTATTTATTTATTTTTTCATATTCAGTACATTCACAATGTTCATTAACTGGAGGCTTCGTCAGTGTTTGTCATCTGTTTAAAACAACCAGTGTCCATTTCACTCCAACATAATATCTTCTGTTTCCCAGGGTGATGTGGGAAAGGAGATGTACATCATTAAAGATGGCCGCCTGGCGGTGGTGGGTGAGGACGGCGTCACCCAGTTCGCCGTCCTCACGTCAGGAAGCTGTTTCGGGGAAATCAGCATTCTGAACATCAGCGGCAGCAAGATGGGGAACCGACGCACGGCGAACATCCGGAGTCTGGGATACTCCGACCTCTTCTGCCTTTCCAAACAAGACCTGATGGAGGCGCTGCAGGACTTTCCCGATGCTCGAGCCCAGCTGGAGCAGAGGGGGCGGGACATCCTGCAGAAGGAGGGGCTTCTAGAGGAAGTAAACGTGTCGGCGGGGGAGGAGCTTGAGGAGAAGGTGGAGAGGATGGAAACCAGTTTGGATCGACTGCAGGTCAGTGTGAAGGGTCTGGATGGAAGCGGATCACAAATCCTGATTCAAAAAAAAAAAAAAAAACATAAAGATAAAAAAGACCATGAAGTAAAGAAAGTGAGCGAAAAACTAATTAAAATGAACAACAAGGACATGAAATGATAAAAGTGAGCAAAAACAGTTGAAAAAAGAAAATCAATGACAGTAAAGATTCAAGCCTCAGTTCCAATGAAGTTGGGACATTGTGTAAAACGTAAATAAAAACATAATGATTTGCAAATTCTTTTCAACCTGGATTAAACTCAGACTTAGACTTGGACTTTCTTTTATTGTTGTTACACCAAAACACAACAGTGAATCTGGCAACGAAATGTTGTTGCTTGGGAACCGGTGTAAACAAAACCAAAAATTAAAGTGAGGCAGTAAGATATTAATAAATACTGTAAAGTACAACTGTATAAATATAAAAATATATATAAATACATTTATACAGTTACAGTTTACAGTATTTATTAATTTATTATTATTAGTATTCAACTGAATACACCACAAAGACAAGAGATTTAATGTTCAAACTGATAAACTTTATTGTTTAATTGTAAATATTCACTCATTTTTTAATTTCATGGCTGCAACACATTCCAGAAGAGGTGGGACAGGGTCAACAAAACACTGGGAGAGTTGAGGAACCTGTTTTCACACAGGTGAACAGGTTCAGGGGAAACAGGTGAGTCATGACTGGGTATAAAAGAAGCATCGATCATTCACAAGTATGAGCATGGTGACGTTGAACACTGTGTGAACAGACGACAACCCTAACCCAACCCTAACCCTAACCTAACCTGACCCTAACCCTACCCTAACCCTAACTTAACCTAACCTAACCTAACCTAACCCTAACCTGACCCTAACCTAACGTAACCTAATGTAGCCTAACCCTAACCTAACCCTAGCCCAGCCCTAACCCTAACCTGACCCTGACTCTAACCCTAACCCTAACCTGACCCTGACCCAACCCTAACCTGACCCT
>JAQQAE010021378.1:0-10474 GCA_029823295.1 Pseudamia nigra | reverse complement strand
TACAAAACCTTCAGGCTTCTGTTAGAAAGATGAAGATGAAGAGGAACTTCATCTTTCAGAAGGACAATGAGCCAAAGACCTGAATCCGATCAAGTATCTGTGGGGTGACCTGGAGAGGAACTCTTTTTGACTCCTACCCAAAAAGTGCTGTAATAAAAGCCAAAGGTGCTGCAACAAAGTATTAGTTTAAGGGTGTCCATATTTTTGCACCCAGGGTATTTTAAGTTATTTTTTGAATTTTTCCCCTTTAAAGATTTTAGTTTGTTTTTCAATTGCGTTGTACAGGTTATAGGTCACAATAAACATGGAAAAAGTTGTGAAATTATTTATCTTGGTGTCACTTTTTTACATCACAAAAACCTGGCATTTGAACAGGGGGGTGTAGACTTTTGAGATGCACTGTATACACACATACACACACCAGTCACACCATGATGCATTTTATACAGAGATCATATTTCTCCTATTCTGTAAAGTGCACATTGCTGTTCAGTAATAAGAGGCAGCTCTTCTGGCTTCAAAATGGCTCTTACTTTAATATGACCTCTAGCTTTTATAATTTGGACAAATGTAGTATTCATCTATGATTAATGAGTTTGCTATCACTGAAAAAAGTCATGCATTTTCCCTCAAAATCCCCATTTTATTCCAATAAAGGCATAAATGCAAAATTATACACGCAGGTAATGTAAATTAACTAATACAGTGGTCCTTGTGCACATATGTGTGGTTTTCATATTAAATAAAAACAAAAAAAAAAAGCACAAACTACTCCAACTAAATCCTGGTGGTGTAACATTGTGAAGAAAATGTCATGTTATTTTTATGTTTTCTATTCATTAACAAGAAAAAAAGAATTGCTCTAAAAGTAAAAGGTCTTACGGAGAAATGCCACCTCCTGTTGTTTACATACACATTACAAATTCATAGAGTACTCCTGTCAATCATCACATGACATTCACACCAAACAAAATCATCTCCTGAATGAATTCATAACTGTCCTTAGACCCGTTTTTTTTTTTTTTTTGTCTGAACCTCGGTTCTCGTCCTCAGGTTTAGTAGGCAGGGACCGGGTCTGTGCAACCAGGAAGTAACTCCACGTTGTAAGACTACTGAACTAAACTCTGGGGCTGTGGATCCCATTGAGTTACATTGGACATGTCTGTTACAGGTGGGGCCAGCTAGCTTAGCTAAGAGTCGGCTCGCCAAGCTCCCAAGACAGCCCCCTGCAACCAATCCCTCACCAGACCCTCATGTGTTTGGACAGAACTTGAGTTGTGTTCTGTAGTAGCCCTGGGTGATGTGTTTATCTCTATCCTGTCGGAGGATGAGGTGTGTTTGCCAAACTCACCCCAATGCGTCTGCTTCTAGATCCAGCGAATCACACCCATGGAATCCCTCTAACCGGTGGTCCGTCTACTTTCTCCTGATGAATCGGTCAATCTGCTCTTGGGTCGTTTGGTTGTCCGTCAGAATTTTTTAAGGTGAATATATACAAAAGTGTTAGAGTCCTACTTAAAAGTTCGATTCTCAGTCCCTAGGTCAATAAGTCATAAGATTTCGGCCTTGAATTGTGAAGCGCCTAGAGATAATCGGCGATTATGATTGGTGCTATACAAATAAAGTTTCGTTGATTGATTGATTGAATATGGTTCGGTTCTGTTAGCTCTGTTTCCTCTCTGAGCCCAAACTCTCGGTTCCAATTGTCCTGAATTTCCGACACTCACTTAGACCTGTTCGGTCGCCGTCCCAATACCTTCGCATCACTCTCCACGTGGTCTGTTCCACACAGAGAGTTTACAAACCACGCCCACATCCTCCGAATCTGTGTCAATCAGTGACTCCCTGAGCTGAAAACCACGCCTACGGAAACTAGGTCATAACAGTGGAACTAACAGGAAGTGCTAAGCGAAGGAGTTTTTTCACAAGTCATCAGGATCTCGCTTTTTTAATGTGGACTCTTTAGTCAGTGATCCGGTCCAACTTTAAATGATCAAGGTATTATGGCAAATAGTGTGGCAAGTCTGCCTTGCTTTGATTGACAGTCTGTGTGAACGTTCCACCTGAGTGTTGTTGTGTTTCTTTGGTTCTGTCTTGGTCTGGCGTGTGGGTTACGACACGGTTACGCTAACAGGAACCTGAAGTGACGTCCTTACATAACATGGGATGCACTTTTACATGAAGATCAAGGTTTGGTTTGTGCTGGATTTGCTAATGACCGTGTCACTTGTCTGCATCAATAACAGCCTCTAAACTTTTTTAAAGCAGTGTCACATGTACAACAGCAACAGTGTGCAACACTAGCGACTGCTAGCTTAGACATGGTCTGGAGTTTACTGATGTCATTTCCAGCACAACAGAGCTCCCAAAAAATCAGAACCACGGGCAAAGGTTGTCAGATCTGCAAGATTTGTTACAAATAATTCAAATTGCATTTATTATTCACACTGTTGTGATTGTGATATGAATTGACTCGATTCCCCGTAAAGAAAAACACACATATCAAACGTCAGAGGGTTCGGGGACCATCGGCCCTTTGTGAATGTGAATGAATGTTTTGTGTGTTTGGTGGTGGTTGAAGAAGCCGTTGGGGCAGATTGACGTCCACATTTCTGTCGGTGTGCTCCGGGGCAGACCGACAGAAATGTGTGACTACCGAGCCAATGAATAATGCATCCAGTGTAAGTGCTTTGGGAAGGTGACTTGAAAAGCGTTATGAATCCAATTTATTATTATTACTATTATCAAGTGAAACATGCCAACACATTCTCATACCGTACATGTCACGTTCAGGTGTTTTGTCGAAGCTGGACTCCCTTTGGTGTGGGTTCACGGCACAGAAGATGCGTCATCTCCTGATGCTGAGAAACAGCAACACCGTCGCCGTGGTTACAGTGACACAACGTGCATCCTGGACATGTTTGTTTAATTAGGTTCAGGTGTTACAGTATCCTTAAAGACATAGGCAGAGTGCCTGACTCAGCCATATTTATTTTGCTTTTCAAATATATTACAGAGGCCAGTGCGTCATGAAGTGCTAGGTTATTATTTTCATCGTTAAAAAAACTAGAATTTGCTGATGATTTTGCAAAGAAATAACAGCAAACAGCGAAGCTTTTTGACTGTGCTGTAGCCACTTAGGTATGTAATGGTGTAAACACAGAAAATCCTAAAAGAAAACACATAAAACTACATCACATGAACCACATGTAAGCTGAGGTGGAACCAGGGGGCAACAACCGGGGCTGTTCAGTGAGGCCGATGTGGAAGTAACTGGAAGTTGTAATTCCACCGTTTGGCCACTGGGTAACCGATCATCTGGTTCCAATAAGCTTTTTTCCCATAGATACATCAGAAAATACTAAGTGAATAAATTTTTTCATGGGTCATTATGGTCACATCCTGTTTTTGGCTCCAACATGTCGTCCAGGAAGTGACGACCTGATTGACCTCAAAACGACCCTTCACAAACTAATGATGACGTCACGGTCACTTTGTCCAGTTTTACACACAAACCCTGGTTTCTTGGGTGAGCGTCTGTGGGTTTGGTTGTGGCACCGTACGCAGCCCTGGTCTCGCTTTTAGAAACATCACCTGGGTTTGATCCTCCATGTCCTGTTGCCTGCGGCGTCCGACGGCGCCACACGTGGGTGGATGTCAGTAAACTGTACAGTACCCAATGGCACTGCCAATGATTTGGACAGAACAGCTTCCAACTTGTACAGAACGAGGACAAGTGGAACAACCGAACTATCCAAAATCATAAAAGCCTTTCCAAACAGTCATTAAAAAAAAAAAAATCAAAACTTAAAAAAAAATACCGCAGCAACAAAGACAAATTCAAGTTGTGAATGTTTTCCTTACCTATCGTCACACAGTACAGCGGGTTTTTGCACAGCTGAGATGTGATTACCGGGTGATATGTCACTCCGGAATGTTAGTCACATGAAAACCGTGTATGAGTCGCTGTGCAGAACGGGTCATATTTGTTCAGGGGACGCGTTTCGAGCACTCGTCCGGGCGGCGAGAGCTGGCGGCTCGCCTCCCCACCTCACCGGGTAAATCAGGGCACCGACACTGCTGGAGTTGTGAATATTTGTCATCATTTACCTCAATGTACTCGCATTAAGTTTCACGTGCCTTCATATACTGACTGATTGATTGTTTTTTGTACTTTGTACCTTTGCACTGAATGTTGTACTTTTCCACTAAGAGCTGTACTTTTACACTGACCTTTGTTTTGTCTGTATCTCATGGACTGTGTGCAAACTATTTAACTGCCAAGACAGACTCTGCCTAGTGACAGTGTTGAATAATTCATGAATACTGTAACCAATAATATGCGATTACGCCCTTTTGTGTTTTAATAAAACATCTGAGCGAAGGAGGAAGCTTCGACGAGACCTGGGGATTCCGAGTTCCCGGCTCCTTCCCTTTGCAAAGCGAATGTTTGACTCATCACCGTTGTCTCCTTATCGGTTTGTAGGTTAGCCATAAACCTGACAGAGATATTCGGTGTTACGCTGATGGCAGGTACGGTTGTTACTGGTAATGTCTACATTTTATGAAGGTACACGAGCCTAGTAGCAGCTGTCATTTAATATACCAGTCGCTCAGACATGACTATATTTGTCGCTCCACTTGCCAGACTATGCAAAAAACCACGACTTGTAATCCGGAAAATACGGTAACTGTGCAGCCTTTATCATAATATAAAAATATATAATCAACAATAATTATGAGTTTATTGTCTCCATATGGGGGACAATAAACAATATCATCTGACATAAGGAAACGTCAGTTCATAAAGTGTGAATAAGTCTAATGAAGGTTATGACTACATGTTCCCAACACAAATCCTGTACAGTCACACAGAAGTATGATCATATCTGCATAACGCATGCAAACTCAGCGTCGTTTCTTCCACAATTTTTCTGCACAAAATATTCACCGGTTTTTGTTTTTTTTTTCATTGAGAGATAACCCCGCTAACCCCGGACCAAATTTCATTAGTCTTCTCCGGAGAGTTTTAATCTCCCGTGATGATGATCTCCCAAATCCTCCTGCCATGAAAATGGTCCAATTTCACAAATTGTTTATTGGTGCAATAAATCCCACTGTGGAACGCAGAGCCTTCACCGGCGCTACATGCATGTCCGGTAGTTTAGCCCCAAAACACACACTGATCCGCAACAGAAGCCTGCACACACACACACACACACACACACACACACACACACACACACACACACACACACACACACACACACAACACAATCAGTCTTTTTTGACTGGAGGGACTGTGTTTTTCTGAGGTCATGGAAGATCAATGTTGACTCGGTGGCGTAATCATCTGAGGAATAAGATTAGCATATCTTAGCGCCGATTGAGTCGTCTCCCGGCCGCCGTGGGGAGGGGTGATTAAGGATTGATTGTCCCAGCAGGAGCGGTGGTGAAATCCAGAAGACAAGGATGGAGGAGAGAGGAGGAGCAACAAAAAAAAAAAAAAACAGAGAGAAGAGAAGTGGTTTGACTCATATTTATGGGGATCCAAAACACTTTTATCACATCCAGGGAATATTCTGACTATTTTTGAGGTATTTTACATTCAATAAAGGACAGGAATGTTGCAGCTTATTATTATTACTTCAGGCTTCCTTTACTCAGGGGTGTTTGGGGATAATTTGGTGTCTCAGTTGAAGCATTCACTGCTCCGAGGGGGGACTTCTTCCTTCTTTTTTGACACTTGAAGTGGTTTCATAATATAATATCATATCTAGATCTGGTTATATTTGTAACTGCTCACTTCAACTACCAAACGGCACCGAATGAAGCAAATCGATGGATTGTTTGAGCTAAGGATGCTCTTCATTAAATGACTCGTGTTAAATTCATTAAATTACTAGCCCTTCAGCTGGGGATGATCATAGACAAAATAAACATAGACGTCAATATGTATATATAGCATAATCATATATTGTCTCTTCAAATTATTAAAATAGTTGACTGTGTGTCTACAGTCGAGGCTATATCAGAATATTCTATCACTGTTAATCCCACTATGAATATTAAAATACGCCGAACCATTTGTCCTGTGTCATAGCTACATGTATGACGTTTGCAGCAAAAACAAGCAAAAAAAAAAAAAGTGTGAAAATCAGTTTAATATTAAGAGTTATGATGGATTAAATGAGCCGGTGACCTGTCCAAGATGGTGGCCGCACGGCTCGTTAGCGCCAACAGACAGTAGCGGTCGATGCGGCATCTATGTTTATTATGTCTATGGGGATGATATTCATAAAAAGGAGAGCGTCCTGGATTCTGTTTTGTTTTTGAATGAATTCAATCACAGGCCTGGGAGTCGCTCGTAGTTCAGCTCTATCACGCATCACTCATCGTCCCCCTGCTCATCACTTCATCCAGGACAGTGAAGGCAACGTTGCAGCTCTGTTGATTATGGGTTGATGATCTGATCTGAAAACTAACAGGAAGTAGGTTCTGTGCAGTCCACGCATCACGTTGATGTGAAATGTGCTTAAACTGAACCACGGGATGAAGCGTGTTTGAGTCCTCACGTGACCCACAGGGTTTCTGACGAGCCAAGTGGAAACGAACTGGAAAACCAACAAAATAAGAAACAAAATGAACCAAAAGATAAGGAAAAAGGGGGAAAAAATCAAGTAAATGAACTAAATGAACAATATAATGAAGAAACAGAGTAAAAAATGTTCCAAAAGAAATTAATAAAATAAACCCCAAAAATGAACAAATCACCCAAAGAAAGCTGGTACTTAATGACTTTTATTTATGAGTATTTCTACTTCATTTACTCCAGTACTAATTCTACTCTCTTGACAAAGGGGCGATTTAACCCGACCACCAGACGAGGGTGGAACAGTTCCGAGGTCAATCGGACCCTCTGACACGGGGACTGACTCGTCTTGGCTTCGGCCGCCGTTTTTTCACGTTTCCACTCAAACCTCCTTCACACAGCGATGTTCATCACCGTCACCGATCTTGAAACGATGACAAGCATTAATTTGACACGATCCAGTCACCGCCGTAAGACGAGACATAATTGCTACACGGTGAACGGCTGGCGTGATGATGTCACACAACGCCTCAGGTGCGGCAGGGAGAGCTGGCTGAAAGCGAAAAACAAAATCAGTGTGAGCTCGGAGATTGTTTGCCATCACGTTGACATCGCAAAAGTGCTCTATTCTCCTCGCGACGAGCGCCGCTGGAGAAAGTTTAGACATTTTACTCCCCCCCCGTAAAGGAGAGGACGCGTTCCAGCGACACAAGGACAAAGGACTCGCTAATTAATGTTATCTGCTGTATTTTGGCTGCAACGAGAGGTGCCGTGGCTCTGCGCCATTCCTCGACAACAGGAGGCGCCACTTTGCGACGGCGTTAAGGGGGGAGATTTTGGAGCAGGCTGACAGTGAGTTGGCTTCTGCTCCCAACGTTGGGAATCTCTCCTTAGGTTTCAAGAGAGTAGTTCCTGGCAGACGTCCTCGCTTCCCTCCAACAGTCCGTCCAGACAGTCACGGGCAGCCGCAGTAAACAACATTCGCGATGGGACATTAGCCGGCGCTGTTCCCTCATTTGGACTGTCCGTCTCATTTCATGGCGGACGTCTGAGCGCCGCAGAGGTGTATTTTAGGCAGCGAGCGTCCGCCTTAATCTGCTGGATCTAATCACTCCTGGCATCTGCCAGTCACACTCGGATGATCTGAACCAAAAGTAACGTGGGAAGGGAGCGTGTGTGAATGTGCAGGTAATGAATGAACGCGTTGTGACCTTTGGCCCCTCGGAGAGCCACAAAATGCACTCAGGAGGCCACGCCGAGGACCCGTGGTGATATTCAGGGCTCCTCAAACAGACACAGTAATGGGCTCTTTATATTCTCTGACAGCAGCCGGCGCTGAACGTGGCTCAGGCCTTTGTCCCCAGTGACAGTTAAAGTCAGAGGTCCGGCTTTATTTATGAATATTTATGAGCAAGCAAGAACAATAACGAATGAGGGATGGAGCGAGTTCGTAGAGATTTCCAGGCACCGAGTGAGGTAGACGAGGAAAGGTGACAGATCCACCTCAAAATAGGACTTATAGTGCACTTTAAGATTTTAAGAGATTAAAGTGGGAAAAAACAGAATTATTGCATTTTTAAAAATTTGGATAATTATATTTAAATGTATGATTCTAAAAATCTTGTTTTGCATTTAATGCCAGGAAGAGGCTTGTTGCTGCCACCTTCTTACCTCACCGTGACCTTGGTGACATACCGTATTTTCCGGGTTATATGTTGCTCCGGAATGTCAGTCGCACAAACCAAAAAAAGCATAATGAAGAAGAAAAAACCGTGTTAGTCGCTCTGGAGAACAGGTCGCATTTGTTCGGGGAACGTGCGTCACGCGAGCAGCTGCGGCAGCGCGCTTGACGCCAAACGCGAAAGCTCGTGGCTGGCCTTCCTGTAAGTGACGGCACGTTCGGTGATGGTTGTTATCGGTAATGTTTACATTTTAGATGTACACAAGCCTAGAGCGATGTCTAGCGGCTGTCAGTGTGACAAACACCCGACTCACAACCGTCTCCTCATTGCATTTCGTACCGTCTGCTCCGCTGGTCGTCATGATCCACACGCACACATTTGCACAGGTACAAGTCCATTTACAAATCCATCCTTGGCCTGTTACCATTATATTTACGTCTGTGCCATAGACTGTATATATTAGTGTCATCTTGGAGACAAAAACAGGATGCAACCATATTTGTACAAATGGTGGGGGTGCCAGTGGAGCGTAGGGGAAGCTAACTAACTGTTAGCCTTCAGATGCTAAAACCTCCCCAAGCAGTGTTAAACAACATCATGTGACAGTGTTGTTAGTGTAAACACTTACCCACAACTGCAGTCGAGTGAATCTCAGGTAAAACTATGTCCGTATTGAATAAATTGAAGATACAAAGGTCTGACTCCACCGGCGACACTAGTTACCGTAGCAACATGTAATCGCATGGCAGTGATATGTCGGATTATTTGCTGTAATATCTTAATAAATGGAGCAAAAAGTTAAAAATGGACCAGATCATTTATTAGAGGGAACAAATAAAATGTTTTGACTCACGGCAGAAATTTTTTCCTTTAGTATTTTCAGACAGAATCCAATGCAACGCCACACTAGAGGACAGTCTGACCTCCACAATGCCCTCTAGTGGATGTATTGTGTACATCCACACCAACGCTGCTCCTTCAACCTGGAATAAGTTACAGCATAGATACAATAAAGTCGTCCACCTTGATCCCATTCGGGGAATTTAAACGTATCCTGAAGGAATTGGAGAAAACATCCGTGACTTGTTCTTGATTTAAATGAAATTGTCTGTATTCTATTTATGGATCTGTATGTAACTAAATGTGGTCTCGCGTAACAAATAAAATCTTTCCAAATATTTAAACTAACCCTGATCATTCTTGACTAAGCTGCCACTATTTTCAATTAATCCATTTCTTGTTTGATTGTAACCCAAACATATTCACTTCACTGCCACAGCGGAAGGAAGGAAATGAAAAACTTTTCATAGTAAGATTCTGCTAAAGTAAAGAAAAAACATCTTTCCACACAGGGAGTGAATCTCTGGAACAATTTTGATGATGATGTAAAACTGTTTACGCATTTAAAAGCTTGTTTGAAATAAGAGCACTAGAAAAGTACCAGACATTGTTTTGATTTTGTTTTTTTTTCAGCCTGGTGGATGTGACATGGTGCACCAGACGGATTCTTTTCTTTTGTTTGCTTTCCTTTTCATCTGGATCCAGAATGTGATCAGTGAAAGCATTGATGCCTTTTCCGCCTCTCGTGCTTTTCACTTGTATTTTATTGTATAAAAATGTATCAATGTGATGCGTTTCTTTATATATGGTTCCTTTTTCCATGAAGTGATGTGATGAAATAAACATTTAAGAATCATCGAAGGCTCATATTTTTGTCATTTGCCCTTCATTCTTCTTTGACTTCACGTCGACAAATATCCCCATTACTACAGTGTGGTACAGACAGTGCAGGTGTGACACTGCATCGCCATGACAACACACATGTCAATGCCATACACAGCTTTTATTATGTGTTGGTGACACTGCAGGACAGAACGTGGACAGATTTCTCTTCCGCAGCAGTGGTTCTCACAACTAAATGCACTTTTATTCATGAATACTGCGCCTTATATATGTATCACTAGCGTATTGTATTACTACTGCACTATTATGCCTTACTCTGTAAATATCTGTAAACTTTCTACATTCCCTAGAGTTCTATGACGTTTCCTTTTTTTAATTGTATGATGCTGCTGGAAACTGTGAATTTCCCTCTGGGACCAATAAAGTACCCACCAACCCACCCACCTACCTACCTACCCACCAACCCACCCACCTACCTACCTACCCACCTACCAACCCACCTACCTACCTACCCACC
>JAQQAE010021377.1:0-10474 GCA_029823295.1 Pseudamia nigra | reverse complement strand
AATAATTCAGATACAGAACGTGACGCCGGAACAGATTAAAGTCGTTATCTGAGGCACCACTGTATAACCATTTTGTTTTCAGCAGACTTAAATTCAAGATTTCAAAAATGTAATTCAACACATTTTAAGGCTTAAAAATCGGTTTTAGGCTTTTTTTTTTAACCACCTGTAGAATCCCTAGGTGTGTTTCCACCGCAGGAACTTTGGGGTAATTTTACAGGGCTGGGGCTGTTGGTGTGTGTCTCCACTGCAGGAACCAGCAAATTACAGGAACCTTTACAGGGTCTAACAGAATCCCTGCTCAGGGGTAGGTACTCCAAACAGCCATGAAACCTCGTGGGTGGAAGTTCAAGGTTTACTCGATGCTGACTGGGTATACCCAGAGCAGGATGTGACATCAATAGGAAACAAGCAGCACTTCAAACTCCGCAGAAGAGGAGTAGTAAATAGTAGGATTTGGGCTTCTTTGAAGCGTCTTCTCTCATTCACCTCAGCTCCCTCCATGTTTATCTCGGTCTTCTTATGTCATTCAGCAGCTACTCCTCCTTAAGTAGGAGAAATGTGAATTTCCCCACTGTGGGACTAATCAAGGTTTATCTCATCATCTCTGCTTTTACTCTTGGTGTGTCACGGTTTATGTCTCATGATCACGTCAGCATTACATCGGTGGTGGGTCCTACTCTGCAGTGGAGACAGTGCCAAGACGGCCGAGTGAGAGGAGGAAACTGCGGTGGAAACGCACCTCCTGCTATATTTTCATTTGTGACTTACCAGTGTATCGACTCCCAGCATAAAGAGCATAAGGAAGAACAAAATGGACCAGAAAACTGAGCCTGGTAGAAGAGCCAGTGCCTCTGGGTAAGCAACAAAGGCCAACCCTGGACCTGAAACACAGAACAAAAAGTCCAAAGAGGAAGCTGTGAACAAGGAACTGTAAAGAAGAATTCACCAAAATAAACAAAACCTAATAAACAAAGAACTATTAAACATATGTCTATAAAAGATACTTTAGAGCAGCTGTTCTCAGCTGGTCTCAAATGATCCAAAAGTCTTCAAATTCAAACCAGGCACCCATTAGTTTGAGCATCTGACCTATAAAACCACAGAATAAGTACCTGTGTCTGCCACCTGTCCAACAGGAACGCCTTTCCTCCATGCCATGTGACCCAGGATGGAGAAAATGGCAAATCCTGCAAAGAAGCTGGTGGCGCAGTTCCCTGTGGTAATAACCAAAGTGTCCCTGAAACCAAGAGGCGCTTGATTAAGCTGGAGAACTACAGCAACAGAACAAAGACGACAGGAAAAAAAAGGAGAAAATTCACCTGATGACGTTGTTGTCAAACTTATTATATGAGGCCATAGAAAGCAGCCCGCCCACTCCTATCCCTAATGAGTAGAAGATCTGAGAGGCTGCATCGTTCCACACCTGCAACATTCATACACAGAAGTATCCTTTAAACCAGTGGTTCCCAAACTTCTTCAGCTGGAGCCTAAATAAAAATCTATTTTATGTCTCCTTAGACCCCTATTTTAAAATACCAATAATGTCTACAACTTAAAAATAAACATAAGAAAATTTGCTTGCTGGTCAAAACATCAGATACGTATAGAAGAATAATATCAATAATCACTGATGACTAATGTTATCTTGTGACAACATGCTGCAGAGGTTAACAGATACATGAAACACAAGACAGTAATGTACACAAACACGATGACTTTGTTTCTGTTATAACACTGTCATTAAGGGTTTGTTATACCATTTTCAAATTGCTGTGGCTTTAAGTCATTTTCATTTTCTTACATCTTCTATGTTCACTTTGTGTCTTTTACATCCATATGCATCATTTTCACATATTTAATGTAGTTTAAATCTCTTTCTTGTTTTGCACCTTTCCTGTTGTTTTCATCTTATACCACATTACATCTTTTGGTGTCCTCTATGTCATTTTGCCTCACGGCATCTTTTACATAATTTTTAGCTCACTGCATCCTTTAGCTGAAAGGAGAAGGAAGGAAGGAAGGCATCCTTTACATTGTTCCCCCCTATTACATCTTTTATGTTCTTTGCAATTTACATGGCTTTGAAAAGGTCATCATTTATAAATTCTTCCAGAGGAGATTTTATTCCATTTTAATTAGGGGCATGAATTCACATGTCATGTGGTATTTTACTTTGCGAAATAGCAGCCAAAATGAAGTCCTGCAATCTGTGCAACACCTTATGTTTGAGTAAGGCAGCTTTAGAAAATTTATTCTGAGCTACATCCTGAGCTTTGGTTACAAATACTAGATAAGACTTGTTTGTGTTTTGACTGTCCCTTGATTTTATCTGTGACAATGGTTTGAGATGGATCATCACGCTGTGGAAGCTTGTATTTGTAGCCTCAGCATCTGGATGTTTGGGCTTGAAAACAATTTTCTGTGGTGATTTTGAGTTTCTACAGATCTGTCAGTGACACGTGGATTATAGGTCCTGTATAAAAATGATATGGTCCTATATAAGGCTCAGACATCCACCAGTGTTCAGTTTAGGTTGTGCAGTCACATTACGAGCTGCGATACATCCAGTTTTGTTTTACTTCTGGGCCAAAAAGTAGGCTGACAGTTGTTTCACTATTTGTTTCATGTTTCACCTCTAATTTATTCAAACCATAATTACAAACCCGTACTCCACATCCCTTATCCACATCTTGGAAATATTACAAAACCATTTCCTCCAATTTTGGTTTTTAAATTTTTTTTACAGATATTGTGAGCAATGGCAAACAATTTAAATCAAGAGCAAAGAAAGTGGATACTGAAGCAGTACTGAAAGTGTGAAAATGCTGAGCAGGTGCACACAGCATAGCATGGAGCCTTTCAAACTCCCCCACCTTCACACCAAGCAATTTATCACATAAGAAATAAATATGAAAGCACAGGTTTGGTGGTTAATTTACCAAGACTTCTATAACTGAAGAAAATAAGATAAATGTGGCTCTGACATTTGTGAACAATTACTTTATAGAATGTTTTTTAAAAATGCAAAGTGCATACCTACTAAGTGTAAACCTACTTTTGGCACACCCTGTATTATGCACCACAGAGTGTAAAATATCCAAATCCTTTCCCATCCTTCTTTGAAGAACATGATTTTTAAACATTTCAATAAGTTACTCATGCAATTAATAAAAATCTGGTGTTCCTCTGTCTATCGTCGCTTCTGAGAGACTAAAGCTTCTTTGGTGTTCCTTTTGTGCCACATCATGTTTCACAACAGCTAGTAACTAATGATCTGGATAACAAGTCCACTGTATATACATATATTTTTTATTTATATGAAATTTCGTCAAGGCTGCAAGGAGCCACAGTAGGGGGGCTGAAGAGCCGCATGCGGCTCCGGAGCCGCGGGTTGCCGACCCCTGAGCTAGTTCAATCACAATCTTTTTGAACTATTTTATCCCTGGCTGATCTTTTTTGGAACATGTTGCAGATCCCAAATTAAGGAATTCTGTATATTTTTTAAAAATATGTTGATCAAACAAAACATTGTTGTGTTCATACTGTCTACAATGAAATACAAGTGATACAAGCATTTTTCCAACTCGCTGAACTTTTCTGGAGTTGGGGTTGCATTCATGAGAGGTACCTGTGCGTTGGCTAAGCGGCCCCAGTCTGGAGTGAGGTAAAATGCGACACCCTGCAGAGAGCCCTCCAGTGTAGCACCTCTGATGATCAAAACAATGAGCACAAAGTATGGAAAGGTAGCCGTTACATAAACGACCTGAAAACACAGACAGGACATATTAAGTATCAAGATACAGCAGCACAAGGCAGGATCATGTGTTGGAGTTTAGTGGGTACTGACAATGACAACATTGTGTAGATTTACCTTTCCGGAGCTGCGGATGCCCTTGAGCATACACAGAAATATGATGATCCAGGCAGCGAGCAGGCAGAGAGCCAGTGGCCACCGCACAGGCCCCGGGTCATGGAGTCCCTCGCTATGGACGACGCCCAGCACGCGTTCACTGCACGAGACATATCACACAAACATATATGAGTACAACAGCACACCATGACCACACCTTTAAACATACCTGAACTGACACGTGACACACAGAAGCATGGTTACTGGTGACTGACTGATATTCTTACCTTTTTAAATAGATTTTTTTTCCCCATTTTTATTGTTTTATGATACACAGTTGTTACTATGAGTTTCTCCTGATGTTCATGTAGCCATTTTATGTACTGCATGTGAATTTTGTGTTCATTAAATTGAATTAGGAATTAAATTGGACATTATTTAAGCAGACTATTCAAATTAGAACTTGGGTATATGGCCAAAGATGCTCTCACAATCAACATTTTCAGTCTACATCAAAATTATCACAATAAATATCAAATCACCGTTTCTATCCATTTAAAAGCTGTTTGAATAAGAGTTGAAAGAGTATTTTGTGATTTTAAATTATTAATGAAAGACAAAACAAGAGGAAAACTTTACAAAATATGCAAAAAGATGAAACGAGACAAAAAAAACTATGACTACAGTGGTTATACATCCATACTGCATTAACAATTGCAAATGTTAGACAATTAACTATTTTTGCCTTTTTTTGTGGAAGAGGTTATAAATGTGAAATGTGGAGCGATTTTTACAATAGTACATAACAAAAGACAAAAATACCACAAAGGATGCCACAAAGGTAATGTGTGTATCGATACAAAAACTATGAAGGTGTAACAGCGCAGACCTCACAATAGACACAAGAGGAAAAAAAAAAAAGGATGTTTTGTAAATTTCTGGGTCTGAAGCTGAAACTACTTCTCTATACATGCTAATGCTAGATACCTGCTTCAGCGTTAATTAGAGGGATTGCCAGGTCACGCAGCAATCTCACCTTTGTTGTCTTTAGTCTTATTCAGGACGAGTGTGCTATTGCTTTTCGTAATTCTAACCTTTATTATTTGTAAAATATTAAGCTTTTTTCACAATTTTTTTCCTATGGGAAATGAATGGAGAACTGTAATAGAATGTGTGGTTACCATGGCAACCACACATTCCGCAGGTTAATTTAACTCTTGCACTTCTAGCTATTATAATTAACGCAACTCTTGCACTTTTCCAACAAGTTCAACTATTTTGACTCAGCAATGCCGCGCAAACTCTTCAGACATTGCAAATTTTCTAGTTTAACATATAATGCTTTTGGAAATGTTTGACCAGTTTAGATTATTGGCCAGGTCGATTATCGGCGCCGATATTTGGAATTTTGACGTATATCGGTGTTTTCTTAATCCGATGGGCCGATATCAAGAAATCTCCTTCTCTCTCCTGCTACTTCTGTCTCCAGCATTGTTCTGGCCACGGCGCCATCTGATTGGTTAAACAAGTGTAAGTGGCAGAAACTCCGATGTGGAAAGTGTCCTCACACACGGCGGAGATGTGTTTTGTCGTGTCGAGAACGAACGGAGTAAATATTAGCAGCTCTGCTAAGCTAGTAGTACCTCCCGATGTGTCTGAATTACTTGAAACAATGCTGTTCATAATATCGATGTGGAAACAGTCCGTGATTGTAGAAGCCTGTGTGTGTGATTGTGAGAGAGCGTGTAACAAATTCAATTCAGTCTTGTTTTGTTGCAGGAAAGTATGATGAGATGAAGGCTGACTAGTTTTTAGCATAACATTAGCTCGTCGGTCCTGCACTCAGCAGACTATGTATTATCAATGGGTTGAATGTATGCAATGTGTAGAATAGTGTTTTTCCGTGAAAGTCAAATGAAAAACTCTACAGACTACTACATTAACTTGTGAGTCTAGGATCCATGCACTTCTGGACCCATTTATTTTTTATTTGTTTGGTTAAATAAACATGCTTTAGGCATTTAAAAAAATTAAGTGTTTGTATTATTCAACATTTTTACGCCAATTTTTACACTTTTACTGCAAATGAATATCGGCTCCAAATATCGGTTATCAGCCTCCTTAGCTACTAATAATCGGTATCGGCCCTGAAAAACCCATATCGGTCAATCACTAGACCAGCTACATTTTGTTACATATACAGTACAGTCATGATTCTTTAAAAATAATGTTTTCATGCTCATAATTGTTTCAATTTTTCCCCTTTTTCCAAAAAAAAAAAAAAAATTCCTAATAAATTGTTTGAAATGCCAATGAAAAAGAATACAGTATTCCACTAAAATTAATCTTTGGATGTTGCTGTTCAAAACAGGGTTTTTCACTGTTGACACTGCGTGAACTCAGCCTCATTCATTCATTCCTTCAAACATCGTTGGATTTTTTTATTTGTGTGCATATCCAATCCCGGTTGTCATCCTATGTGATTTTTAAAGTACGTGTGCTTGTCCTGACTGAAAATGTGGACTTTCCATGGTGCGTCCATCTCTACCAGAGAGGATCTTTGTCTCTTCAACAGCTGAACCTTAACCTGCTACATACATTTTCATACAGTCCTCCTTAATACCAAAAAAATAACATATCTCTTTTGTCTTAGTTGGAAAATGCTTCATTCAGAATACCCAACCAGAGTCTGCTGTTTGTGTAATCCCTGTCAGATTTAGACGACGGTCACACTGGTGTGCATGTAAACATTGTCACTGGCAAAGTACAGAAATGGCCCTGTGAACACACTGGAGAAACATCTTTAAGAGAGTTGCTTTTAGATAAAGGTGCAGTGAAATCTGCAGTGTTTGTACAGGCAGGTGTTATCTGGGCTGTTATTATGAGATGAAAAGCTGCGAGTTTCCCCAGTGCCAACAGTTAAGTCATTGTAAACACTACTATTTGTTGAGGAAAAGCATTTGAACTGGTTCATTTGAACCAGTAAATATATGTCACAAAAGAATGCCACTAGTGTTTGTTCTCATTTCAGTCTAACATATCCAGTGCAATAATGATTAATAATATGAGTACTGATATGTTACAAAATGGTAACAAAATGTTTATCTGATTCACATCACATGGTATTTCTGCATGACAAAGACACACTTACTTCCAGAAGATTTCCGTGGGGCTGAGGGCTCTTCCAGTGGTAACATTACCATTGGTGTCATTACCACACAGAGCAGCATTAGCCACAGCATCACATGACCAGGGCAGAGGGCTCTGGAAGGAGCTGCCCAGGTAATAAAACGTCCATGCTATGATTACATTATAGTAGAGACACACCAGCGTGGACACACACAGCATCCCAATACCAATCCCTACAAGGAGAGACACAGTGTCAGACATCTCACAAGAAAATAAACACTGTGGAAGGTGCCATGTGAGATGTGTTTACTGTGTAAACACACATCTCACTTGTTTTATAAAGCAGTCAGCCATAATAATAAGATGACACTGTCTCTTTAAAACAAATACATATTATGAAGCCGTAGCAATAGAACAACTATGACGATACATTTTCAAATTGTGATTATTATATCATCACCTGAATGAGAAACTGCACAAAGCAACTTGAAGTTTATGTTGTTTGTGTAGTTTTTGTCTTGTTGGGTCACCTTTTATGTTAATTTACATTGTGTCTTTTACATGTCTTCTTTTAACTCCTCCTTTTACATCATGAAGACCTAACATCTGATGCCACCTGACTCTGCATATTACTGCATTTATTACATAAAGGACATGGATCATAAAACCTGACTTGGCTCATGTCCTATTACGATGCCCACATGGTTGTTTGACAGACATTTATTTTTAGCAGCAGTGTTACAAAACTCTTTTCAGGTGAGCCTGATGACGTACTGAGATGCTGTGACTCACACAGTCATTTTCCTGAATCACATTGTTATTCAGGAAGAACTGGTGATGCAGGCTGTTAGACAACATTTGGTAAGTTTTCATGGTCAAAGAATCTTATAATGAGGGTCAAGTAAATGTAAGAATATTATTTTTGGTGCAGTAACATTATGGAGAGAATGAGTATAGGTTCACATGATAATGGTAGGTTTTCATTACAAAGACAAACTGAGCTGCCTTGGTGGAGGTCTGCACTGTCTGACTGCTTTGTAGTTTGCATATATTTTGCTGCTTGTATATTTCCAGCTACTGCTCCAATCAGCCTACTGTAACTTTACATTTTCTCTCTTTTCCTTTTCTCAATGTATGCCTAGTTATTGCAGAGGAAGGCTAAAGTTGTCATGTCATCTGTCATTTCTGTTCATTAACATCCACTGTCCCAATCAAATAAATAAATTAAAAAAAAAAAAAAGTTGGGTTTAAGATTCTGCATACCTGGCATGTCAACACCATACCTTGAAGGTATCCGAACCAGTTGATTACAACATTGTTTTTAATTATTGATCACTTAAAGATCTCCTTCATATCAGCATTTGGAATAAATAGTGCTACAGCTTCTACCAAGAAAAGACATTAAATCACTAAAAATCCTGCTGTTCAGTGACCACACTGTTTGACAGATATCTTGCAATTATTTTCTTTCAGTCTAGCAGCTGTTCTATTCTCTATTTGTCTGTCATCGAATACAACAAAGGACTTGGAAAAAGGATATAGCTCAAAGAAATGTGAAGCATATCTGCTCAATGCTGCAGCTGACACACATGTTTGAAGAAAAACACTTTTAAAATGCTTGTTCCCACAAATAACAAAATCCTGCTTTTTCATGTTAATAGGTCATCTTTTCTCTGCATAAAAAGGTAGAAGAAATAGTCTGTTTGTTCAGGTAATGTGGAAAAAATGCTAACGTGGAAAAAACACTTGGATGCTACATTTAAAGTCAAATGTAGTAGGTGAAACACTCACGACGACAGAAGAAGTCATTACCTTTGAGCAGAGGGCAGCATTTCCATACAGTGATGGGACCGGCAGCTCCATACTGGCCTAAACTCAGCTCCATGAGGAAGAGGGGGACGCCCGTGACAAAGAGCATAATGAAGTAGGGGATGAGAAACACACCTGTAAGATTAGGAACAGGTGAGTGTAAGTACGGGTGGAGATGCTGAAGGCCTGTAGCAGCACGTTAACAGACTGCATGTATGCAGGTGGAAGCGTCACAGACAGATGTTACTCTGCTTTATGATTATTCAAGCACTGACACGTTTCATTTTCACATCTAGCTGCATGGTGTGATCAACTGAGTTACAGAGATGGCTGGTGTGTAATCGAGGTAAACACTGTCTTTATTTTCAGGTCTACACCAAAAGGGGCAATGACCGGGGCTGTTCAGTGAGGCGAAGGCGGAAGTAACTTTAAGTTGTAATACCACCACTTGGCCACTGGGAAACCAACTGTCCGGCTCCAAGAAGATTTGTTCCCATAGATACATTGGACTTCTATCTGAAAATACTAAGCAAATACATTTATTTCATGGGTCATCATGGTCTCAGACATTTTATTTGGACCCTCTAATAAGTAACGTGGTGGTTCATCTTTAACTTTTTGCTCCGTTATTAAAGATATTACAGCAAATAATCCAACAAATCACCACCGTGCTGGGGTTTGATTGTCATGTCGCTACAGCAGCAGCTCGCTAGTGAAGGTGGACCAATTCGGACCTTCGTATCTTCCATTTATTCAATATGTTCATAGTTATACACTTGACTGGAGCTGTGGGTAAGTGTTTAAACGAACACCATAATATGACTGTTTGACACTGTGTGGTGAAGTTTTACCGCATCAGTAAGCTAGCGGCTAATATTAGCTTCCCATGAGTCCCCTGGCATGAACGCTTCGTAAGCCGTTCTTCCAAATATGGCTACATCCTGTTTTTGGCTCCAACATGCTGTCCAGGAAGTGACAACCCGACTGGCCTCACAACGGCCTTTCAGAAACTAATGGGTGACGTCACGGTCATTTTGTCCAGTAATATATACAGTCTATGGTCTACACGTATCAGACGATTAAATGTAATACTCTTAAGACCTTTTGGAGATAATTTTTCACAAAATTTACAATAATTTTGGACAGTTAATTATTATGCCTCATTTTTACTGTAAATGAATCCACATATTTTACCCTCTAAATGTGAACGATAATAAAATTTACAGCAGCAAAATAAGCAAAAAAACCCACAAAGAATGAATAAACTACGTAAATGTAAATAAAATAAAATGTAAATAAGATAAAATAAAATGAGTATGTATATAACTGTACAAAATAATTAATAAACATGGAACAAATAATCCACAAAATGTACAAAGATGGTCAAAATAATCCATGAATTGACAAAAACTGAACAAGGCATTCAACAAATGAACATCTGTTGGAAAATGTCAAAATCCAAAGTGAAAAAAACCAAACATCACATGCAGCCATGTCATTAAATCTCAGAAATCTGAATGCGAGATCAAATGTCTATAGCAATAAAGACTTGACACACTCAAATTTCAACAACTTTAAGGGCCTTATTTTTGCAAAATTGAATTTAAAGGGCGTACTCACACTAGGGCCGTTTTGGCTCGAGCCGTGCCGGGGCCCACTTCACACCTTTCCAGAATTCTGCGC